>CM064525.1:2124385-2322677 GCA_032716605.1 Paralithodes platypus | reverse complement strand
GAGAGAAAAAAAAAATATTTGCATGCAATAGATAACTGGAACCAGATGGAACCCAGCAGATATAAAACAGATACAGTAGCTTAGATGTAAATGGGTGTGAGAGGGGGTGGGGATTGGGGGGGGGGGGGTGCATATGCGCATGCGTCTTGGAACCTCATCCTTGTTTACATCTGTAACTCGAATATAAGCCACTAAGGACAAGGTTTATGTTAAGGTGAAAGGAGTAAGACGGTAAGGGGGCGCCAGTAACTTGTGCATGTGTATAAGATGTGTGTATGAGATGTGAATGTGGGTATAAGATGTGAATGTGGGCATAAGGTGTGGATGTGACTGACTACAAGGCGTGTATGTAAGTATAGGCTATAAGATGTATTAGGCCTACCCGGTATACCCCACGTATACCGGGTAGGCCTAATATGTTTTTTTTATTTTTTTTTGTTTTTTTTTAGACAATAAATAGAGGAAGGAAAAACAAAGACAAAACAAAACTGGCCCATGTGCCTAAAGGCATCATCCATTCATAAAGGTTTTGTGACAATTGTACTTTAATAATTGTAGGGTGTAGCCTAAATTTGTGGGTGATATTTTGCTTTAAGTCAGATTTAAGAGTATAATGAATAGAGAAGGAATAGGCCTACAAGAAAATGAACATGGAATTGCTCGGTCTTGGCCATTTTACCACTTCCATAGACATAATAAGAACTGCAAAATATTATTAACTTTGTATTGTATATCAAATAACAATGACTAAAATGAAGGTACTCACCTATTGGCCTGAGTTGGGATGTGACTGGGTATATATGGGTGTGACTGTGGGTAGGCTATATCATTCGTGATGGTGTGGGTAATGTTGAGGGCATGATTGGATATATGTGGGTGATGGTGTGGGTATGTTTGCGTGTACCTGATGGTACACTGTATATGGGTGATGGTGTGGGTGTGTACAGGTATGGGTGTGGTGGTGTGGATATACATATGGGTGTGATTGGGTTTATGTGGGTGATGGTGTGTGTGACTAAGTACCGTATACTTTATATGTGGATGACGGTATGATCTGTGTGTACCTGATGGCACACATACAGTATGTGATAGTATGGGTACATGTGGGTGTGACTAGGTAATAGTGTATTATGTGGGTATAAATTATTATGTGATAGTGAGGGTATATGTAGGTGTGACAAGGTATATTATATAGGTGACGGTAAGATCTATGTGGGTATATACATATGTGATAGTGTGGCTATATATGGATGACGGTATGATCTGTGTGGGTATATACATACCGTATGTGATAGCGTGGGTATATGTGGGTGTGGGTGTCAGTAAGCAAAGTGATTCACTGACATCCACTGTATGTTTTCCTTCCCATTGTTTATACAAAGTTATTTTCGAACCAAACGCGGCTCTCTTTCCCCCTCCCTTCCACCCACTCTCCCTACCTTTCTTTATTCCGCCCACTCTCTCTCCCTTCCTTTATTCTGCTCACTCTCCCTACCTCCTTCCTTTCATTCTTCCGCCATCCCGCCCACCCTCGCTCCCTTCCTTTATTCCACTCACTCTCCTTCCCTCCCCTTATTCTGCTCACTATCCCTCTCTCCCTCCCTTCATTCTTCTGCCCTCTCTCCCTCCCTTCCTTTATTCCGCTCACCCTCCCTCCCTTCAATCCGTCCACTCTCCATCCCTTCCTTTATTCCGCTCACCCTCCCTCTATCCTTCCCTTCATTCTTCCATTCTCCCTCCCTTCCTTTATTCCGCTCAAGAGCACCAAAACCAAGGCTGGGATTCTACGAGCTAAATGTCAGAGCTAAGGTTAGCACTTTAGTGGGTTCTCTCTTGTTATTTCATTCATAAACCTATTAGACTAACACGGGCTACCCCCAACTCTTAAGAATATATACAGTATATACGGTATATATATTTGTATTGCTATAAACTTTCTTCGCGCTAAGGTAGTTATGGTAGGCACTTTCATATTTGGTATGATCTTCCATTTAATTTAGCCTATATACTGCTAATTCGTAATGTATCCATTTCTTCAAATGTGAATTCTGGTAAGCTAATGTCTCCTTTTAGCTCTTAACTAGAATACATTAAAAACAAATTCACTGGCAAAATGAAATCCATCGACCTGCCGCAAAGCGAAAAATACCCCCCCCCCCCCCCCCTAGGTGAAATTTAATCAGAATATGAGAGGGGGAGGGGATTGAACATGAGCACATAAGAAAATGGGAGTCTGCAAAAAGCCGATCGGCCCATACAAGGCAGATCCCTGTCACACCCAACCCCAATTACAGGCCCAACTCACTAATACCTGGAGTACTGACCCCACCAAAACGGTCAGAGATTAACACAAGACAACGGGGGTCTGCTGAGCGCCGATTGGCCCACACCTGGTAAGCTGGTTAAGCTTAGTTTGTTAGTTTTTCTATAGGCTAGTCTTTCCTGATATTTGTTACATGAATGCAACCTTATATTCCCCCCCTCTCTCTCTCTCACACCTCCCCTCGGTAATCTGGTTTCACATTACGGGACAAGTACGGAACCGGTCCATATTAACCCACCTGCCCTCTGGCGTGCACCTTTCCCAACCACCGCCTCCAATACCAAAATACACGGTACGGTACATGTAATAATAATAATAATCTTCTGGTTACTTATATAGCGCCCGTATCTTCTCCTTCGAGGATTCACAAGCGCTTGGCTTTCTTTAGTCTACCAGAGACCATTACCCATCCCCCTTGCTCATGGGGAGATGGTAACCGCCGGTTGTATCCCAGAAAAAACTTTTCAATCTGAACGGGGATTGAACGCGAGACCTTCAAGATGGGAATCAGGCACGCTATCAACTGAGCCAGCCGGACAACAAAAAATACTTCACGACATTGAATATGAAATAAAGAAAATTGCGGGCATTTCAAATTCCAACAGAAAGGACAAAAATAAGCACGACACATTTGCCAACAAACGTCTTGACCTGCCTTTAGGCTACACAGTTTCAAGTTTTAGTTTTCCCTCTAGCTATACATAGGCCTAGCTGATACTGGTACCGGTGTCGCGCCATGAGTATACCACTCCCCGAGCAGGTGGAGTAAGCAAGTAGGCCTGCCCGCAGGGGGAAAGGGAAATTAGGGAATTTCGGTAGTCTATCTATCTATCTATGGCCTGACGCCGTGATCCCCGAAGGGATGGCCACGAACGAACCGCCCCATACACCTGTCTCCAGTCAGTCGACGCCCCTCCTCCCAACCAGCACCGCCTTCATCCATATACTGTACTTCTTCACTCCATCTGGAGTGTGGAGTGGATAAGAGTAAATGTGAGCAGTTTTGGTAGAAATAGGTCGGGTGTGGTGTGGGTGGATAATCAGTACCGGTAGTGTAGGTAGGTATTAGTGATGAATTAAGGAAGGCTTGAGTGGATGATGAGTGACTATAGATGATATTAGTTTATATTATAGCCTAGTGATTTATATCGCGCCTGTACCCGCTAGTGGGGGAAAAAAAAACAAAAAAATAGGTAAAGCCAACCAAAACCGTGAGATACGCAGCAAGCACCCGGATTTCACAATAGTCATTGATATAGATTGACACAGGGTAGGTCAACTCCTTTTTCAACCTGAGTGTCACCGGAGGCAGAAACATGAAGCGTGGTTTCCGTCCCAATGTGTGAATGTGTGATTGCAAAATATCTCGAAACTACTAATATATAAATTAATTTCTAGGAGACTTGGTCATTCCTTTAATCTGGTACTCGAAAGGATCCAATTAACCTTTAGTTAACAACTGCACTGAAAGTATCAATAACAAAAGTTAATGTCAACCAGTGTGGCTAAGCGGTACCCCACTTTACTTATGAGTGGAAGGCCCTGGGTTAGCTCCACGTCTGGAGTACCTAAGCCCTAATATTTATTGATCTACGGGAGTGGCCTTCATACCCTTAGCTGCATTGGCGGACATTAGGGGTGTGGTAGACCAGTGCATGAACTTTCAAGTATACATGTGTATGGTATAGTCCATTCATTATAGATAGGCCAGAAATTTTGACCATTAACTTCTATAACTCAAATAGGACTAGAGTAATCAAGGTAATATTTGTACAATTTGGGAAGGGCCAGCCAGAGAATTGGTGCGGAAATTCACAGCCCATTTGTTCTAGCCCTTTTTTAGTTAATGAGGTTACGGGTCACAATTTCTGACCTACCCATAATGAATGAACTATAGCACCTGATCAGCATGGGTGAGCTGATTACAATGGTTACAGATTACATTCATATCCACAGCCACTCCTACAGTGCAGTAACATTCAACACACACTTCACAAGTTCACACAATACATACAACCTTATCAAGTCGGACTAGGCCTAAGCCCCCGTGGTGTGTATTTGTGTGTATACATACTGTATATAAATATATAGGCTAGGCCTATGGGCCCTGCCTGGAAGTGATGTGGGCCGGCATTGTGGTGTGCTCCGCTGAGTGTCTGCCTGCTGAGACCGGAACCTCTCCGGGAGGTCTGGGACCTGGGAGTCTTTTGCTGGGGACCCCAAAAGGGCCTTGGTCTCTGGGTCTTCTCCTGGACGACCTCGGACCTAGATGTGTGTGAATTTATAATTTTAGTTTATTTTGTTGCTTCTGTTAGAGCTCCGTCTCGAATCGGCTACCCCCAAATTATGGGGTTCCCTGGTAGCCTGAGTATAAACATACATAGGCCTACAATCATTTACCCTAGCCTAAATGTACAGTGTATGTAATGCCCTCGAAAATGTCCCGCAACCACAATAATGTACTACCCGAGTTGTTGTTCCCCAAGCTGCCTGGCCGAACAGCCCCAAGGCCCCGAGCAATTCCAAGGCCATAACCGAGCGCCCCCACAGAACCCTCCCTGCCGACCACAATAAAGCCTGGGTGACCGAAGCCACTCCATGACGGGGAGCTGAGGAGGGTGCGGAAACGCCCGGGAAACCAAAGCCCCACCCAGGGCCCTGTGCCCCTCAGCAATTATGAAGAGAAAGTTGACGTCAGGTATAGCGTAAAATAGTCGTAGATGGTAAGTCCAATAAACTCATCATGTGATAACACCACGAGACTATCACCTGGTTCTTAAAAAATCGGACTAAGGTTGCTATACTTTTAGTACGTCCGTGGTAGTACAGTGGGTTAGCGCGCGGGCCTGGTGGTGCGTCACTAACCAGGGTTCGAACCCCACCCAAGGCATCTCAAAACCTGTGGGTTTTTAGGAGGGTTAAATTCCCTTCAGAGGTTCGTACCCCGCGCCAGGTACCAGGAAAGGTTGATCCTGGTGGCCTGGGGATATTTCCCTTCCTATTTAACCTGGAAAAACCTAGCATTTCATTGGTGGCAGTAAGGGAACGTGACCTGGTAGCTACGTGCTGGAGCACCCATCACGCGAACCCTATACCAAGAATTGAGATGGCTAAGGTAAAAAGGCTACGATACCTTACGACCTTACGAGGCTAGGGACTAGCCTAACTAAAAAGGAATGTGGTGTAATGCCCTCGAAAATGTCCCGCAACCACAATAATGTACTACCCGAGTTGACGTCAGGTATAGCGTAAAATAGTCGTAGATGGTAAGTCCAATAAACTCATCACGTGATAACACCACGAGACTATCACCTGGTTCTTTAAAAATCGGACTAAGGTTGCTATACTTTTAGTACGTCCGTGGTAGTACAGTGGGTTAGCGCGCGGGCCTGGTGGTGATGGTGGTGCGTCACTAACCAGGGTTCGAACCCCACCCAAGGCATCTCAAAACCTGTGGGTTTTTAGGAGGGTTAAATTCCCTTCAGAGGTTCGTACCCTGCGCCAGGTACCAGGAAAGGTTGATCCTAAAGGTAGCCTGGGGATATTTCCCTGCCTATTTAACCTGGAAAAACCTAGCATTTCAGTGTACATAACCTAAAGCCCGAAGTACCAACTTGCCTATCCAAACATAACTTACCACACGTAACTTCCTTTGGTAGGCCTATAACTGTAGAAGAAATTATCCTGTTTAATGTTTTTGTCATCGTTTTTGGTAAGAGTTGTGTTAGCGGGCGTACTGTCCACTTTGTTTACATAGTCGCATGCTCGCAGTTACATTCGCGTCTAATTTAACTGGTGTTATATGCCCCTGCTGGACTCTGGAGTGCTGGTATACCGTAATATATTATGATGATGATAATAAGTCATGGGGGGTGAGCGGGCAAAGCCCACCTCAACCCATTATTGTATCCCACGGCAAAACAATATACCGGGATACAATAATGGGTTGAGGGGAGCTTTGCCCCCCTCACCCCTTATGATTTATTGTCATCATCATATATATTATCAGCAAGGTCAAATAATAGCAGTCAAATTAGACGCGAATGTAACTGCGAGCGTGCGACTATGTAAACAAAATGGACGATACGCCCGCTAACACAACTCTTACCGCAATTTGGTTAAATTCAAGCAATATTTCACATTCCGCTGTGCCAGCGATATTCGCACACTCTTGCCTCTTGGTCACGAGACTCACGACAGTTGTGTTTAAATTGACCAATTTTTTTCCTAAGTTATCCCATGGCCAGCTGTTATTTGCCCCCTGCTGGCAATATACTGTATATGATGATGACAATAAATCCTGGGGGGCTGAAGGCCCTCGACCCAAAAGTGGTCAAATTAAAAGCGAACGTAACGGTAATTTAATAGGTACTGATACTGTAAAGTAGTTCTGATAGAAATGTGTGTCGTAATTTTAATAAAGCACGCTTAGCACATAATAAACCTTCAAAAATAGTTAGGCCTATGTTTGATCTTCTATTGGATTTTTGGGTAAAGTAAAAATTACCCAAACAAGAAAGTTGAGATAAACTTATTTAGGTACCAGTTATTAATGTAGGCCTACCCTAGTGATACAGAGTTTAACAAGTTGAGAGAGGGCCTATGGTGGCCAAACATAGGATGCCTGTACCATATATTATAGGCCTAGGCCTATTAACAAAAATGCCGGAAAATATTAAGGAAACCACCCACCAATTATTTTCATTATTTTTTTTTTAGTTAGTTTATTTGCATCAATATATAGTGAGTGACATTAGTTTCAACCTCCGCAAAAATAGTTTTCCCCTTTATCCAACGATCTTAAGACACGGCGCCCGATAGTGGGGAGGGCTATGAAGATCAGGGAAAATGTGGGGTTAAAGACATAAAAAGGCGATATTATGGCTTTTATGATGAAAGTTGGCTCGGGTTTTGTTGTTTTTCAACTTGAGAAAACCCCAAAATGAAAAAACCCGAGCCAAGTTTTGGCAAAAGTTGGCTCGGATTTTAAGATTTTTCAGCTGCATAAAAGACAGCAAGTGCAAAACAGAAGTTGGCTCGGGTTTTCTTGTTTTTCAACTTAAGAAAACCCCAAAATGAAAAAAAATCGAGCCAAGTTTTGGCAAAAGTTGGCTAGGCATTTTAAGATTTTTCAGCTTCATAAAAGTCAGAAAGTGGCAAAAAAAAAAGTTGGCTCAGGTTTTCTTGTTTTTTCAACTTAAGAAACCCCCAAAATGAAAAAAACAAAAACAGTCAAGTTTTGGCAAAAGTTGTTGGACAGTTGGATGATAGGCCTACATGGGATAGAAAATGAACTTACCCAGTAAGCTCATTATCCAACATTAAAGATTTTAGCCTAACCTACCAACCTTACCTAACCATGGTGATGGGCTGGTCTATCAGAGTGAGAACTGAGCGATCTCTGCCATACCCATAGCTTACTCTGACTGTTCCTTTTACTTATATATTTTCTAGATCTCAAGTGACGGCGTCTCTTCCGTGGATTGACCTCCCAATCTACCAAGATTGGAAGCCAAAGCGTCACATTTTTCCTTTGCCCCTCAACTTTCTCTTCATAATTGCTGAGGGGCACAGGGCCCTGGGTGGGTCTTTGGTTTCCCGGGCGTTTCTGCACCCTCCTCAGCTCCCCGCCATGGAGTGGCTTCGGTCACCCAGGCTTTATTGTGGTCGGCAGGGAGGGTTCTGTGGGGGCGCTCGGTTATGGCCTTGGCCTTGCTCGGGGCCTTGGGGCTGTTCGGCCAGGCAGCTTGGGGAACAACAACAACCTTACCTAACCTAACCTAACCTAGTATTATGGGTGGGGGCTGTTGCCCCCACACCCCCGCAGCCGCTGGTTGGATAGTACATTGGATAGAAAATTAGGTAAATTCCTAGTGTTAATTAGACTGAGAGGCAGGTAGAAAGAGGTCCGCCGAGTCGTGCTGTGTGCCGTCTATGGGGAGGATAACCCTGGACAAATATCGTTACAGGTTACAGGTTCTGGTTCTGTATCTCCCTTAATAGAATTTTTCGAGGGTTGACACTTATTTTGACATGGAGTATAGGTTATATTACATCCTAAATGAAATTTAAAATATCTGTGAAAATTCTTGGGTTGTTTATATAGGCCTAATAGAAGTTACTGTGACACGTAATATGTTGAAGGGGGGAGTTCTGCCCCCTCTAAACACCCGTCACTTATGTAATCATAATCTGTTGTACTTCATAGGGGGTCCAATTAAGGAGAAAGTGAATTAACAGACGAAATTAGGCCGCAAACTACAATAACATAGCGGGCCGCCGTTTATGGGAGACTTTTTACACATCATTTTCAATGTTAATTTTCTCCCTTAATCGATTTATCCAAATTATCAAACTTACATAAAAATTAAGTACAGTTTATAGGGATTCCAACATGCATTTCAAAATTGTCATGAAAATTGGTGGGTGGTTTGCTTAATATATACCAAAATGCCTGCCATAAGGAAATCCTGGTGGCTGATGGAGATGGAAAAGTAGGCTAACTTGTAACTTTTGACATTTTAATAGAGAATTAGCATTTTATTAGCGATTAGCCTAAGCCTATGGAAATTTAGAGAAATATAGTTCATTGTACTCACGTCAATGGCGGTTTTAAATGTGTTCTCATTGACGGTGTCGAGCCAGAGCTTCTTGATGATCTTGCCACTCTCGGGGCTATTGTAAAGCCAGGTGAAGACATTATTGGCGAAGTTGACAGCATCTGGATCTGCTCCTGTGGCCACGGGCGGAGACACAGGTGCAGAAGGCTGACGGGGCACAATGGTAGGTGTACGGGCTGGTTCAGCAGGGGGCTTACTTGGCCCTGCCTTACCCTGCCCTGTCCTGCCGCCGCCCCCTCCCTGTGTCACCTCACCTTTCTCTCGGGGCTCACGTTTTGGCCCAGAGTCCTCTGGTAAAGATTCACTCTCATTATCCAATTGATGTATGAACTTGAAGTAAAAGAACGATCCGAGAATAAGGACGAGGGTAACGAAGAGCATCCAGCCCACCAGCAGTGTATTGAGGGTATCCATACTGGAGGGGAAGCCGAGGCCCTTGAGGCCTACAGCTGACACCCACGACCGCACTTGCTCAACTAGACTACCGAGGGCCAGCGCGATGTTGCCAGTGGCTCCCTCTACCCATGCCCAAAATACCCCCATTGCTCCTTGCCCACTACTGCCCATGGCTATAAATACCTCCTGGGCCGGGAGGCTCAGAAATAGTCAGGTAGGTCCTCGTCAGCCCCTGCATGAGGCCAGTCACAGATCATGTTTCTTTACCTTCGGAGCCTCTCACTGTTCATCACGTCTCACCACAACAACCTGTACTGACGAGACTGTTCCTTCCAAACCGACTCAGCTGACGCGACTGGCAGTTACCATGGTGATAGTGACCGATGGTCTCTGCCGGCCCAAAGTGACATGTCATCGTACCGTAATTCATAACCTCTGTACCATATGTATCTTTACTGTGCTATTAAGTGTTTCCAAAGTTATGAAAAATGTGTTAAACTGTAATTATATAATACAATATAATGCTATTTCGCTATCAAAAAGAACAAAATTATGTATAGATTATTTAGACTGTTATAACGCAGCACACCTTTGTTTACATGTGTCAGGTGTCTGGCGTACGATTCAATAACACATAAGCTAGTTTGTGATGTTGATTAGTGTAAGTGATTATATTTACCTATAAATTACCAATGACTATCAGTACAAACATATAATAGGCATGTAACTATACAAGTATCAGTCTTCTCTCGTAAAAAAAAAAAAAAAAAGTATGACATTCCGTCTACGCGTGCAGCCAATATATTCTCTAGACGTCATGATCCCCTGAAGGGATTGAAGGGGTGGCCACGAATGAATCGTCTCCATGCACTTCTATTCTCCTCTTGTACACTCTCTCACTCCCCATATGTTGCATATAAGATTTAATTACTATCTTAAATAGTGTTGCTTTCTTCTGTCTAGCTCTCCATGCACCAGTAACTCCAAACACGCTTCTTAACCCAAGGGCTACCACCACCTCCTGTCTTCCTGTTACATGTGTCTTACCCCTCTGTTCTCCCTCAACTTCCCCCTCCTCCTTTATTCTCTCCCGCCTCAAATACATCCATATAGTCACCCTCCCCTATCTCACTCCTTCCTCATGCATGCACGAGAAACAGCCATTCTTGTCGACAGTTCAAAGAGAGCATATCTATGTTGCGCTCCCTCATATAGCCTACATTCTTCACTTCTCCCGTCACAATTATACGTTTTGTCTTTCGATGTTTTCTCTTTATTACACCTACATTTTTTTTTTTTCAATGTTCACATGCTCATTATACAAGTAAAATAGGCACATATGGTGCAGTAATATTGCTTTATATGGTAAATATAACCAAGTCTTTCAAAATCTGGCATAAATCAGCCGCACGTTTCAAAAACAGGTCTGTTGCATTTTACAAGTTAACACTTAAAGAGCGGGGCCCGACTTAAGTCTGTATCTAAAAAGCAGCAAGTTAGGAGCATTATTAAGGCTTTTAACCCTCGTCTAGCGGAGTTTTTTGGGCTATTTTGAGCATATTCAGGCTCTCCTGAATGATCAATCAAGTATCTGCATGAAAAGAAATGTATTCAGCAAAAAACTAGGCGCTACAAGCTTCAAAATGAGACCAGAACGAGCTACATAGCACTCGTCGTTTTGATGCAGTGGTACCACCAACATGGGAGTTTAGCATATAGCGGCATATTTTTTCCAGCTACGCTCACTACTGGCTACACTGCCGGCCTCTCAAGAACAGAGGGAGCTTGAGTCAGTGGGCGGCGGTAAGCCCTGGGTGTCGGCCGTGTGGCCTGCTGCGCTCCCGACCATTTGCACTCAATTTTAACCCTTTAAAAGCCTTAATAATGCTCCTAACTTGCTGCTTTTTAGATACGGACTTAAGTCGGGCCCCGCTCTTTAAGTGTTAAAGGGTTAAAATCGAGTGCAAATGGCCGGGAGCGCAGCAGGCCACACGGCCGACACCCAGGGCTTACCGCCGCCCACTGACTCACGCTCCCTCTGTTCTCGAGAGGCCGGCAGTGTAGCCAGTAGTGAGCGCAGCTGGAAAAAATATGGCGCTATACGCTAAACTCCCATGTTGGTGGTACCACTGCATCAAAACGACGAGTGCTACGTAGCTCGTTCTGGTCTCATTTTGAAGTTTGTAGCGGCTAGTTTTTTGCTGAATACATTTCTTTTCATGCAGATACTTGATTGATCATTCAGGAGGGCCTGAATATGCCCAAAATAGCCCAAAACCCCCCACTAGACGAGGGTTAAGTAACTCCTTTCACTCTTGATTTATATCTATCCAACAACGTCAATACTTCACTGCCTTGCGTCAATGTCGGGATTATCACACTATCATGCAACGACTATTTTACTTCCTTGCTCACCACCCTATTCCTTGTCATTGCTTTCAGCATTGGTACAAACCTCTCCTCTAGCTGTTTTACCCTCTGCCGCACTTCATATCCATACTCCCATCTTTACTCATCACACTGCCCAAATACTTAAATGAGCTGACATTCTCCATAACCTGACCTTTCAACCTTGCCTCATACTCTTTTCAAAGACTATAAAACTGTACTCTTTCCCACATTTACCTTCAAGTTTTGTTTCTCACATGCAGTTCCAAAATATTTACCAGACCCTGGATAACTCCCACTCATTATCAATCATCAGAACTGTATCATCAGCATTCATCAGTATACAGCAGCACAGGCAGCTTCCACTCACTCCCTTCCCTTATCAGGGGTAGGCTATACCAACATCCACTGCGCTACTACTTCTCTTCTTCTCCCTTCCATACCTCATCCAACTATGTTTCCCAGCATTTCATTTCCTATATTTAACCCCTACTGTACCATGACATAGTAGAGAATAGTGTACCCTCCAGTACCAGACATGTTGCCATAATCGAGACAACACCCTCTCGGCTCCAGAGTTGGTGGGTAACTGAGCTAGCCAGGCCGGAGTAGCGGAGGTGAACCATGAGAAATGGTGTCAACTCCTCACAGCAGTGCCTCCAAGTCATGTTATCAGCTCCAGCTAGGTATTAGCAGAACTAGAAGAACGGCTAAGAGCCGTCACTGGTATTGGGGAGTCACTTTTTTACCGACGGCTCTCTGTCGTCGCTGGTATAGTACGGGTTAACAATTAATTGAAGTGCTCAATCTATCTCTTGACTTCCTCTTGCTTCTCCACTAGCACTCACGCATTCTTATCTTGCACACCCTTACTACTTCCTTTGTCACTCTCCTTAACCTTTAAATGGCGAACCTATGGTATTTGAAAGTACCCGCCAGGCGAGGATATTTTGATACATTCCAAACGAAAATCGTCATTATTCGATAAATATCGTCATTACTTATTCATATGCGCCTATTTTACGTTTAATATGAAGATATTAACATGTAACAGCAATAAAACAAGTGGGAATAGTATTTGGGGTGTGAAAAAGACGAAATATTGCCGACCGATTAATTCATGCTCACCTCTTCCTCCAAATCTCTTAGTCTAACCTACTTAGTCATCTTTCTACGTCTCTCCTAAACTTTTTCATACATTCTTCCTCCTGTAACCTTTCCACTTTCCTCCTGCCCTACTCCAGCTCTCTTCACCCCCCCCCCCCCCATATTCCTATATACCCTAGCATCAAACACTGATTTCCTCTATCGTTCATTCATACATACAGTCAATACCCGCCTTTTACTCTTACCAAACTTAACCAGGCATCCCTCAACATTGTCAACACTCATCCAAAAATATTTAACTCTTTCTGCTTTATCCTGTTGGAGCACAAACACACACACACTCCACCCATGTGTGTACTCCCACTTTCATTCTTAGCCACACAATGCTTGAACCCAAAGAATTATACTGTACTCCCTTATATGCTCCTTCCACTTATTTCCACATAGCGATTTTGATAATTTAATTTTACTTTATATTGTCCTTGTTCCAATTTTGGTTTGTTTAGTTTGCAAGTTTTACATTTTAATTACTTATGTACAAAAACACACCTTTTTTTGCTCTCATTCTCATTCACTCCAGCACATACACCCATTCCATGCACAACCCTACTGCAACCACATAATTTAAAATAGATCCAAACATTTGATAGCAGAACAACCAAATTCATTGGACAGTATTCACTTATAAAAGAAGGCCCATCTTATACACTACAGGCACAAATTCCACACATTGCCTGCAGGTCATTGAAGCTACATTTTATTATATCTATTTATCTATTGCCAGTCACCTTGATCTCTGAGGCAGCCATAAACATTCACATTCTGAGACCGTTAGTTCAATTCTAACTTGCTTGTTTCCGTTCATTTGGGAGGATCACTAACCCAATCGCCTATTATTGCTTTAGTGTATGTGTGCGGTACCTTTTCAACCGTGGCATAGTCAATAGAGTGTCGGCTGCTGATCAAAAGTTCGGCGGATCGAACCCTCCCTGTCAAAATGTTATTGGTAGTTGTCAAGCCCGCTAAACTTGACCTAGCAATTTGTGACACACGCCTAATATTCATGGCCACCCCTTCTCGGGAATTGCGGCATCTGGCAAAAAACCCCCGAAAAAACAACAACTTTTCAACACTTAAAAATACCGAGATTTTATCACATATTGTAGCACAAGGTAGGAGGCTTAAGCTAGGCTATGCTTTGCCATATCAATATCTCCAGATCTTTGCCCTTTAAAGCCTGTGGTGGGTAATAATAATAAGAAAACTATTTGTCAACAGCCAACTGGGCCCTCGTAAGCCTGTGGTGGGTAACTTAATTAAGGTATCCAATCTGGTACACAGGCACTACATGTTGTTAATTAAAATAAAAAATTTAAACTTGCAAACTAAACAAACCAAAATTGGGACGATACAAGATAAAGGTAAAATAACTTATCAAAATTGCTGTGGAAATAACGCTTACAAAAATAAAATTTATGAAATAAGAGAACACAATCCACCACATAGGGTGTACATTACTACATGAGCAAATTAATTTGTTAATCTGTATTAGATTACCACAGTTTACCTCCTTGGATGGGATGTCACAAATGTCCATTGATTCCACTCATTTATTTGTTAATGCTAAGTGAACACAGGTGTCAGGAGACCACTCATCCATTTAACATTGCTCAAGGATTAAACTCAAATTCTCTTGGTTGTGAGCAGAACAAATTTACCAATGCGCCAGAGGACACCCTGCATACATGGTTCATACTGTATATAAACAGTTAGTATTGCTAATCAAGTACAGTTTAGGGCAATGAACAACTCCAAAAGCATAATTTATTTACTTCGGATTTTACACTTTCATTGGGACTCTTGCATTGCTGATTAATATATACAGAATTTTCCATTAAAAAAACAGTCTGCATCACAAGGTAGTTATTTGGAAGTGAACATATAATTACATAAACAGCAACTTACAGTTGTTGTTAGACATTTCACACTGTACTACAGTACTTAGAACTATCAAAAGATGCCTTTTAACTGCACTACTATATTCCATACAATGAGTTATAATGCAATTTCATATTTATTAAAAAATAAATGAAACGTGAAAGGACCAAAAAGCAAAACAATTTACAATAGAAGACATCAATAGCTGCAATAATTTTGCTAAAAACCATCAATCCAAATGACTACATACTGTACATTTAAAATTAATATATATATTTATATATATAGTTGTGCACAGGATATAGGAGTAAAATCCAGATAATACCTTTTAAATACCATTTTCTTAGTGTGACAATGACCCACGCTACTAAAGTTACCTTGTGTACAGGATAATAGGACACTCTGGAATATACTATATTATAAACAATATCAGTCTTTGGTTTCCTACAAAGAAACAATCTGATACTTTGTACCTTGTCCGTGCCTCTATCATTTAGGCTATACCATAAAATACATGTCACGCTGACAGGTTTTTCAAATATACTGTACTTCAACAACAGGTATGAATGAGGAAAGTTAAACATGTCAAAAGCTTTATTAAGAAACTTTTGTATCACGAAATATTTATTTAAAATGGTTGAAGACAATCACAGACTACTGTTGGTTTGGGAATTTGAATATAACTAGAATACACAGGTAATATTGACATCACAGTAATAGTCAATGCAAAATTATGCATCTTGACACTGAAAATAAAATGTGTGGGGGTCTTAGAGGGCAACTGACACCGGTTGATGAAACTTAAGTCGGTATCACACAAGAGCATTTATAGTCAACATTCCATGATCAACATTTTTCTGGCAACATTTCTGAAATATTTTGCACTGGTATCGGAAACTAGACTGTTGATAGATGAATTTAGGTGACCAAAATATTCTAAATGTTGACCTCATAAGCTGCCAGACCAGTGTTAAGGATAAATGTTGAGTGAAAAAGCGCTCGTGTGATACTGGCTTTAGCCATGGGTAAGTTTGGCACAGACTTTTTGGCCCCAGAAACTTGTGTACTAAATTTTGGACACCGGGAATGAGCGCCATGGTGTCCCAAATTCCCGGTACATAAGTTCATCATGCCCAAAATCCACGGTTCCATATTTCATAGTGACTAAAATTCGGTGACCAAGTTTCTGGCGCTAATCTCCAGTGCCGAACTTGCCGGTGCCAAAGTTTCATACATTCACTGACTTATACGCTGCATTTTTTTACCATTTAATAAATTCCACCAACTAAATACATATCCTAAGCTTTCAACAACAGGCAGGTAAAGCTGGTCTGCAATTCTCTTTCAATCTAAATAGAAACAAGATGGACATGACTATCACAGATTAAATTTCTGTCTTAATAGTTTTCAGGCTAGTAAGCTGATTAACGAGAACTTCAATCTTTTTCTTGTAGCCTACTGCCTATTATCCCGTCTTGTGAGAATGAAAGCCAACTGGTGGACCCGACCATGCTGGGTGGTGTCCTGTCTCCATTTCCAGTGATGTCCTTTTGATTATATTCCGACTACTACTAGACTATTATTCAGATTAGGAGGGGCAATTAAAGATCTTCGAAACATCTCAAATAACTCTTTTAAGTTACCACAGATCCATCTTAAGCTGCATTAAATTATCTAAATATAGCTAGAAGGATATATAGCTAAAGGACATCACCAGTAATGAAAAGGGTTAACCTCTTCAATCAGATTAACATTTATTTACCTTTTCAACACTATTGCCAGATGATTGAACTAAACTTAGAATGGACCTCTAGGAATCAAATGGTTTAACTCTTGTAATTTCTCCTCTACCTCTCATATGCTCTTCCTAGTTACAGGAAAATAACACAGGAGAGAAAACCCACACTGGGCAAAAAACATAAAATGTTTTTCATGTGGGTTTTCTCTCCTGCCTTTCCTAAGTTTAATAAAAATCAGGAGATAGCTAGAGAGAAAGAGAGAAGGAGCTATTTTGCAACAGCCTACTGGGCTGCAACCCTCATATGGCTGGTTGACCTGTGGAACATGGAGATAGCTAGAATATAATACAACTTGGTGTCATCTAATTGAAAGGGTTAATTATTACCAAGATGATTTAATTGGTGGAACTGGTCACAATAGGCGCCCATCACAGATACAGATTATTGTGGACATTGTGTTCAAATCATGGGATAAAATGGCTGGAAATGGGGCACAGGTGGTTACTGAACCCATGTAAAAGTTAATTCCTAAACCAGGCTATCCAAGATCAACAAGTAGAATCAGTATAGTAAATGATATTGATGAGCACTGGCAATACATGGATGATCTCTACAGGTCTTCATTATACAATGCCCCAATTTACGATATTATTATAGGTTTTTAGGTATTTGGGTTTGGGTTTTGGCTGGTCCGAGAACGCATCCCCATTTACCCCACTAATTTTAGGGTTCGCTATACAATTTTTCTATTTAAGATTGGGTTTTCAGGAATGTAACCCAATCGTAAATCGAGGGAGACCTGTATAGCCAATATCAAGCCATCAATCAAATGAATACGACAAACAATATGGAACATACAGTATCTGTGAATGTGCCCATTGGTATGCACTAAATGCAGCGAGACTCGGTAGTGACCTCTGCAGGCCACACTCGCAGCCAGTGAACATAACGGTGATATATGACCACATAAGCAAGGTGTAGGCTCACCATTAAACTACTAACTCCACTTGGCAGAAATTAGGTGTATACAGTAGTGTGCACTAAAAAAATTAGCAAACTAATCTCTTTAAGATAGTGCACTATGTTACAAGTGCAGTTACAATGCATCAAAGTCATCTGATGTGGAATAAAGTTTTGGTTAGAAAGAAGCCACGTATCCCCTTGGAAGGCAAAATTACTAAGGCCTTGCATTGTTTTGTTTTTTTACAAAAGATAACTTGAGCTTTACCACAGACATTATGTAGCACCACGCTCTTAGAAATGTAAACAACCGGTACAATAATAACTTTAGAATTCCAAATACCACGTGCTAAATCTGCACTACCTTATCCTATCTGAGTGAGCATAATTTACCGACGCTTCTCTTTTCTCTGACCACTGTAAATTATGGACCAATGCTACTCCTAGTTTCTGTAATACCAGCCCAACAATATAGTAATTCTGTTGATGTGATTGCTCTTTTACACCTCCTATGGAAGAAAATGTGACGATGGTACAGTCGTGAGCAGGAGTTTATGGACAATTTATGGAGGCGCGAGTATGATACACCAGACGAATATTTTGTGTTTTTTTTTGTATTTCATAATATTGTTTTGGTAAATCGTCAATGCAATATTTCCACAGAGTGATTTTGATAAGTTCTTTTGTCTTTATATTGTGTGGCTACTATTTTGTTTGTTTGTTTTGCAAGTTTTAAAATTTGCTGTAGCCACGTTAGTCAGATAATGGTATTCTGTAATAAATGCTCATCGTCTGGTGTATATCATTAGGAGGTGTTCAAGTATTCCTGAGCACGACTGTACATATATACAGCACTTTGAGTCACATAAAAGGCTAACAATTCTGGACGACAATATTAGACAAGTAGAATGCATCACTTGTGAGAGTATCCTACCGTGCCACCTTGGGGTCTAGTACTTTTTTGTAAAACATGATACTTTAAGTGGAAGTTGATATGTTAAGACATCATCATCAGTACCGTCATTATTGCAGTACTTTTTTTGCATGATTTGTGCATGTATCACCTTGAAGTTCCTAATAAAATACTGGCTTCCTCTTTGGAGCTCCCACCGTTAAAAAGTCAGTTAGCCCTCAGTACCACCACAATTATATAGAGATCACTAACACCACACATATAATAACTCCTTAATAATACTCTCCTTACTTTGATCCTTTTTCAACATCCATTTTTTTGTATGTATCTCCTGGGAACCCACAGTAAATAAAGAAAATTACAATAAATACTGTTGTTTTACTCTCCTCCCTCGCTATAATTTGGAACCAGTCACGGCATTCTAGGGGGTGAATTCATCAACGCATTGACAGTACCACCATGACAGTTCATAAACGCGATGGTAACTAAATTTGAATAGCATTCCATCTTTCATTAACTTCATTTAGGGGTGATTGATGTTAAAAATGAAAACTAATTAAGATTATTCACGATCCATTGTGCACTTGGTAAAACCGTAATCATCCCATTTTCTTACCACTGTGTTGATAAAAGTGTAATTCATGATGATGGTAAAGTGATATAGGTAGCACCAGCGAACTTGAAAATAATCTTAACCCCTTAACTTCTTAGAACTCAAAATGAATAAAAGCAATCGGGCTGCCGTTTCTATCACTTGGGAAGACTCCACCAGGAAATAGGTGTGAATATTTACACCAAGTTTGCTCTAGGCCCTTTTGAGTTACAGAGATGTCAGGGATCAAGATTATTGTCAAGTTCGTTGGCAAGCTAGAATGGGATGGTAGCGTTGATGAATCCAAGCCCAGGACTATAAATGCAGAATTATTGCACAATGATAATGCTTACTCTTTCAACTTGGATATGATGGATGAAACAGCACAGCGGCGATAGATGAATGGGAATGTCATATGTTGGTGATCTTGCTATGCTGGCTGAAAACTTTGCACTGGAAGTTAGTTAGTTAGTTATGTAGAGCAGAGTAACCAGACCACTGAGCTCCATACGGAACTCTCATAGGTCTGGCTTGCACTGGAAGGCTTGAATGCCCTGTATTGTATGGGTAGTTATACATTATCTACTTATTACAAGTTATATTCTTTAGTTGAATATGTCAAGGTGAACTGTATGTGTTATACCGGTAAATATTACAGGTCTCCCTCACTATCTGATGGCCCGATTTATATTATTATTATAGGTTGTTAGGTGTTTGTGTTTGTGTTTTGGCTGGCCTGAGAACGCATCCCCATTTAACCCATTCATTATAGGGTTTGCTATACAATGTTTCTATTTAAGATCGGGTTTTCAGGAACGTAACTCAATTGTAAATCGAGGGAGACCTGTATTTGCTCCATGTAAAATAATTACTGTTTAATGTTCATAGGGTAGTTTTTGTGGATGAACAATAATTAAATATGCATTATGCTTTAATAATGTTTATGTTAACCCTCGAAATCCGGGAGGTCTCATATGAGGCAAAAAAACAAAATTGGCAGGAATCCGGGAGGCCTCATATGAGGCAAAATGCGCGGCTAAAAATCGCGGCTAAAATCAGCATAACACGGCAACCACGTGTCTTAGCGATTTCATAACGGTATTCTACAGATAACAAAAAGTTCTACAATTTGCATAAAAAAATACTGCTCTAGGTGGTCTCAATCAGTAGCTACTGAATTATGAAGTTTGCCTGTACCAAAAGGGCCCCGGACACAGCGATCGGGATCATATGAGGCCCCCCCCGGATTTTAAGGGTTAATACCTGTATATATTATTTATTCCATGTAAAATAATTACTGTTAATGTTCATGGGGCAGTGTTTGAGAATGAACAATAAGGAAATATGCATCGCATTTTTACCCTTTGAGGATCATGACACGTTTTGACAGTTTATTCAGGTTATCATTAGACAATTTATACAGCTAAGGAAGGATCTGTGAGAATTGAAAAGGGTAAAGACTATCTCAATTAACCCTCTGACGTCCATATACTCTTCCTGATTTGAGTACAATTATCGGAAAAAAAGAATATGCGTCATCGGATCTTTATAGGGTTAAAAAAAAAAAAAAAATATGCCACTTGTCTGCACCAAAATGGCACTAAATAAATTAGTGTGTTTGTGTCTTTTGATGTGAACTAACTTGTGTTCCATATTGTACTCGATCAGTGCAATAATCTCTGTCTTGATAGCGTAATGCATAAGTGCGCGGAATTTCGGTGTGAGTATCCTAGGTTTGAGTCCTTGGAGTGCCACATGTATTTGTTGATTTCATTGAGTTTAGAAGTGAAGTTGGTTGGTGAAAAAATATAATTTATATTTGTCATAATAATTTACCTATACTGTAGTCATTATTTTGTTTAACTTGGCGATATATTTTTTAGTCCATTAGCAGCTGATTTCTTGATAATTAATGAAAAAAAGAAAGAAACTTCCATGTTATTGTCATAATACCACACCAAGTTTTAACACTAGCCTTATGAAAGCCAAGGCCCATTGGTCTAGTGTAAAATAAATGCATCATTACACATACATATATACATACTACCTAGTTTTCATAATTAACACCATATTTGGCTTTGAAAACTTTGTAATAGCTGAGTAATTAAGATGGGAAAATGTCATAACTTTTGCAATAGCGAAGTAATCAAAATAGGAACAAGTCAAATTCTCGCCAGCTTAAAAAGACTAAGACTATGACCAAAATACTTTGAACAACTCAGCATCAAAGATATATATGCAATAAAAATGGAGCTACTCTTTATCCCACACTGATACCAATACCTAAGGTGGGAGGAGCTATGATTTGTAACATTTTTCTACAAAAAAACATTTGCGTTAATATTAGTGATTATAGTTTAACGATCATGTCAGGTAAAGTTCTCATATCTGAGGGAAATCAGGGTTGCGGCATGGTTGGTAGCGCGTCTGGCTGCTGATCGAAGGGTCAGCAGGTCGATACCACGCTGTGCCATTGGTAGACGGCAAGAAATTGGGCAGCTCGGTCTAGCGATTCGTGGCGAATGTCCAGATAAGTCTCTGTAAAAAGGACAAGTCCTAAACTTTTCAGTCAAGGGAGTGCATGGCGTTAAAAACTGTATCAAAATAATTGATTGCTGCTGTAGTAGAGAACATGTTTAGGGAACATCCCAAAATTTACCAAAGTTATATTTTTCTGAGGGAAACAAAATGGGAACTTCGGAGAAAAACTTGAATATCGTGTATTTCATTATAACGACTAAAACCAGGGACTTAGTTTTGAGACTAGATACAAAAAGTTTCTATTTTGCCAGCCTGGTGATATGATAACTTGGTGTAAATAAGATGCAGAGACAAAGCTGTTTTTTTATTTTCTAATTAAGAAATCAGTTGACAATGGATTTTATTTTCTGTCAAGTTAAAATATTCACTAAAATGTTGCCTGTTTGAGTATTGAGAGACCCAGAGGAGCTTATTTCAGTGATTCAGTACAATATGCTGCATTATCAATCATATTCACAGCCAGTTCAATGTGTTACTGGACCATTTAATTTCCACTGTATATTTTCCAGAGTAGTGGGTTAAGTGGACTAAAGCATTACTCGACAGTATTAACCCTTTCAATCTCTGACACCTTCAATAGTTTAGGTGCTTATGTTCTGGGTGTGGTGTCCCGAGTTCGAATCCCGGGAGGACCATATGCTTTCATTAATTTATTAAAGTGCATTGGGGTTTGTAATTGACGATTAATGTTAAGAATGGGGTGTTACTTACTTATAACTTAGTTACCACCAGATAGTTTGACTTAACTTGGAATTATTCTCTTGCCCTTAAACAAGCTGAGATAGTTTGAACCCTCTGATTTCTAGTGATCAGCATCTATATATTTTATCGATTGTAGAGTTCACCAAGCTGATAGTGGCCCAATGAGTCTGAAGATGAATAAAATCATCTAGTGGTAACTTGAATAAAGAATATTAGTGTCATCTTATTGAAAGGGTTAAATTTAGAAACTCGGAAAGTAACCAGGGAGAGTCTAACTCAACCAATATTAGCTTCTCTGCCACCAGTCTGTTCATCGAGACAAGTCTAAAAATCCGGACAGCAATCTCTCTGGACTCAAAAGGTACTTGAGCAATAATTGAGCTGATAATTTTACCACTTGGGAATAGTCAAACAGTACAGCAAATAGATGTGGAAATTTACAGCCAGTTTGCTCCATCCCTGCCTGAGTTACAAGGGGATAAGGGTGGTAATTTTTAGACTCGTCATAATGAATAGACGTTAGGCTTGGCTTCCTTGTTCTTCCATTACAACTAAGGAATGTAGAGGGAGCTGCACGGAGAAGTAAACCTAGAATGTTGTGGGATCAGGTTCTATGATCTGATCTCAAATGTAAAAATTTGATAAGCTCACTTAGGTCAGGGCTGCCTGGAATACTGTCATTAGGACATGACACTGACACCACAATTCACCTAGATCACTCAGTCTTATAAGCGAAGATATGCATTCTCTGCCAATAGGATACTAGACTGATTGCAATTTAGATTGCTCAAGTCTTATAAGTGTAGCTATGCAATCTCTGCCATTATGATATTAGACTGACGCCGCAATTCTCCTAGATCGCTCAGTCTTATAAGCGTAGCTATGCATTCTCTGCCAATAAGATATTAGACTGACACCGCAATTCTCATAGATTGCTCAGTCTTTATAAGTGTAGATATGCATTCTCTGCCATTAGGTTATTAGACTGACGCCGCAATTCACCTAGATCGCTCAGTCTTTATAAGTGTAGATATGCATTCTCTGCCATTAGGTTATTAGACTGATATCGCAATTCACCTAAATCGCCAAGTCTTATAAGCGTAGATATGCATTCTTCCACACTGACTGTCCGTCTTCCCGTTTACTGTGAATATCGGACTCAAAGGACCTAGAGAAGCATTGATTGAACCTATGCTCTCTCTGTAACCCCTTAAGTATGAATGAGTCTATAAACTGAAGCTCACCGTAACGATAGTCCACCCAACCCGCCAGAAACTCCTGATAAATGGAAAACAAGTGGTAAATGTATATCCTTAGGTTGCTTAAGGTTCCAGTTAGATGAGAAAGCTTACATTGAATAGTCAAATATTAGTATGAAGAGCACCATCAACTCAACAATAAATTCCCACAGGGTGTCAAACCGGAGCAATTTAGTTTGAAGAGTTGAATGAATACGAGAAGAAATACAAGCAAATTACATGAACTAGCATTGTTTTGGCCAATTTATCACTTCCCAAGACATAATTTCAACTATAAACCATTATTTTATCTTTACATAAACTATAATAAAGACTAAAAATAATGGAATGTGCTTTCGTTTGACACCCTGCGGGCCCGATAACACACCCACCTTGTCGAAGATAAACTATATAAACTTTTAAAGAGTTGCATCTGTAAACTAACTATATACCAGTAGGTGAATATATTTGGTTAAAAATAAAATACTGAATTGACAGCAAATGACCAAACAATCACTTAAGTTAACAATAATACTTAAATCTGGTGTTTGCTCAAGCGGCAAGGCACGTGGGTTAAGCCCTCTAAGTCTGGATACCTCTGCCTGAGAGTAACTTCTTTGTGTTTATTCAAATAAGCCACTTATTTTCCCATCTCCGAGAGTAGTGGGGTCGTGGACTACCGGTACCTATGAGCTTCCCTTGACTGGAGGACAAAGCTCTATCAACAAAGTCACTGAGACGGTTTTATGCTTGGTTCAACAATAATAACATCTACAATCTGAGGATTGATAGTTTTTGCTCTTACAAGTAGAAGAATTTAACTTGGATAGGTATCAAATATTAATATTCAACTACTGAGTATTTTTTCCTAAATTTAAATTGATAATGGCTAAGTCTTTTTGTTTCCGAAGAAAGTACTAAATATTCAGAGCAGCTAGCCAATCAATTTAAAGACTTGACATATTCAACAGTACAGTATGTAAGTACAGGTCTCCCCCACTATCCGATGCCCCAATTTACGTCATTATTATAGGTTCTTAGGTGTTTGGGTTTGGTTTTTGGCTGGTCCGAGAACGCAACCCCATTTACCGCATAAATTTTAGGATTCGCTAAAAGCTTTATCTATTTAAGATTGGGTTTTCAGGAACGTAACCCAATCGTAAATCGAGGGAAACCTATACATGAAGTCAGCACTCTTGTACTTGTAAATATTACTCTTGTAGAAAGGCTCATTTACTGAGTCACAATATTATAAAGGAGAGAGAGAGAGAAAGAGAGAGAGACTGAGTGAGTGTGTGAAGGAATGAGATTGTGAGAGAGAGAGAGAGAGAGAGAGTGAGAGTGAGAGTGAGAGTGAGAGTGAGAGTGAGAGTGAGTGAGTGAGCGTCTGTGAAGGAATGAGATAATGTAAAGTGAGAAAAATAAGCCTTGAACCTACTGTACAGGCAACGAGGCCACCAGTAGCTTTATAGTAAAATGTTTGAAGTAAAATAAAGAGAAGATTTCCTTCACTACAAACAGAGGTTTTTATATGCTTGGAGTTAAATAATCAAATACTATAAACATAATTTATCTTAGATATCTGCTATAAGTATTCCTTTTTCATTATGGCAAGTAAATATGTAAGACGAAAACAAATCACATGTAAGTTACAAGAACAGTTGTTGTTCTAAGTCTGCCTGATACACATTACAACACATCACTCTGGATAAGACCACACAATCCTGGATAAAAGGTTTATTACGACTGTTTGGTCACTTGAAGACTATGCAGGCACCAGTGTGTACAGAGGCTTTCAGTACTCATTAAACATCAACTCTTATTCTTATTATCTCTTCTGGTATAAGGCCAAACAACTTTACAATATACCTGATATTAACCCCTTCTGTACCGGGTACGTCTTTATAACTTTATTCTGGCTACTATTTGACAAATTTATTCAGTTGCAAATGGGCCCTCAGATATTAATAGGCTTCAAACTATCTCACTTAATCCTTTTAACTACCATAGATCCTTCTTAAACCACACAAAATCTTCTAAGAATAGCTACAATAAAATTTAAAAGACGTCGCCGGTACATAGGGGGTTAAGCAAATATATTAACTTGGCTAAAGGTTTATGGAGTAGCTTTACCTCATATCAGATTATCGGAGGGAACAAAATCACTATAATAATTCAATAAAATAAGAGTTGTGTGAAGTGTATACCTACTGAATGTGACTGTACCACCTTGTCTGACTTCACGACCACCTCGCCTGATTGTTCCCTAAACTATGATCACACCATCGCATACCCGTTCGCACTCAAGAGGCCGAAGTTGCCAGGAATTGGAGAAACCGTACCACGACGAAAAACGCATTAATTGCAAAGATACAGTGAATACATTTTTCAACATGTGGGCATAATTCCTCCATGCAACTTTTCACGGCAGTCAATATCGACATGTAAAGTTGAGGGCCATTTCAAGAAGAACACTACTATCAATAAAAGTATGAAAGTGAGCAAAGATTAAAGAAACACACTGTTTCAGTCTTTGTGAAGCAATGAAAACTTGTTTCTTAATACTGAGACACAAAGATGAAAGTAAGGGTTTCTTTTGTGAATGGCTATTTTCCAAATTTTGATAATGGCAGTATCCTGTTTGGAATTGACCCTAACTGTACCAAGAAATGTATACTCAAAGATGTGACTGGGCCTATTTAGAGGAAGTATGGAGTAGTGTGGACCGGGGGGATGACACGCTTATCGTCAGGAACTGCGTCAAAGAGCTTGGCCTGCTTCTCAGAAGGTGAAGTGAAACAGAGTATAGATGCCACGTTACCAGCACGGTAGCAATAGTTTGGGGCCGACCATACCGTCACCAGCTTTCCATCAAACATATACTTGATGCCTGTCAAGGAAGAGATTCAAGTTACGTCACTATATAGTACAATATAACATACTGTGCAGTATATTTTTAGGTGGAAGTTATAAGCACCAGCCATTCAAGGAGGAAGTACTCCCGGAGAAAACTTTCGGTGGGGGTATAAGAAATGGGAGAGGTCCTTCTTCATCACCTGGCCTCCTTGTTCATTATTTTCTTGTTGTCTCAGTTACAGAAAGAGCAATTCAACCTTGCTCTAAGATAAACACACTCTTATTTTCTTACTCACAGCCACATGCACTATACACCATCCACTAATTTGACTAAATTATATTTTCTTTTTATTGCTGGAACATAAGGTTAGAATTCCCTGCATGCAGTAGGTTTTCCATAAACACACAGAAGAAAAACTAATTTGAGCCTGTGTGGAGTAGGAGTAACATTCTAAGATCGTACACAGGAACCCTGGGATCAATTACTCACTGGATAAGTGCTTATTTGACACTCAATCTCTTGCCCTTCAAATGTCTCTCTGCAATGGCAACCATCAGAGGTGCAGTTGACCAGTAGTGCATTTACCGTGAATGATGGAACCTGATCAGCAAGATAAGAATAGATTTTATCTATCTATCTATTGCCTGACGCCTTACTCCCCTTAATGAGGGTGGCCATACACAGAAGGCCCCCAAGCGGACCTATTCCCTGTAAGAGGGACAACCCTAGCCAGTTCACTGAAGGACTTACAGGACTGACCACTCAATTTTGGATCCGTCCAACTCCGAGGCCCTTTACTGCGTGAATAGATTACTCTGGTTAAAAGAGAAGTAGACAAAACTAACAATAAATATAACATCGTAGTTATATGGTCTGTTATATGCCAAAGATTAATCTCCTTTTATTTTAAATTGGTGTTACATTGGCCTATTTCTTAGCAGTGGGGACTAGGCCCAGTGGCAAAGATGTGTTACAGATCTTGCTAGTGGTTCAGCGATCTCCTCCTTGACGATTATCTGGGTCTGGTGATTTGTTGGGGTATAGGATGCTTGGTCAGAATATAATTACCGAGATATTAAGATTACAGTACTGTATTGTCAATATGAACTTGAGTTGTTGTTGTTGTTGTTCCCCAGGCTGTCTGGCCGAACAGCCCCAAGGTCTCGAGCAAGGCCAAGGCCATAAACGAGCGCCCCCACAAAATCCTCCCTGCTTACCACTAACAAAGCCCGGGTGACCGAAGCCACTCCAAGGCAGGGAGCTGAGGAGGGTGCGGAAACGCCCGGGAAACCAAAGCCCCACCCAAGGCCCTGTGCCCCTCAGCAATTATGAAGGGAAAGTTGAGGGGTAAGGGAAAAATGTGACGCTTTGGCTCCCAATCTGCCAACTTCTAGGTTGGGAGTAGGGAGGTCAATCCACGGAAAAGACGCCGCCACTTGAGATCCAGAAGATATATAAGTAAAAGGAACAGTCAGAGTAAGCTATGGGTATGGCAGAGATCAATCAGTTCTCACTCAGATAGACCAGCCCATCACCACATGACTAGAACCCAATCCTCTCAGCATCAGGTAGGAAAGGCCCTAGAAAGCCGCCTTTGGCGGGGGGATAGCTCCCCTATTTCAACTCCTTTCGGGGTTGGGCACCCGCCCGTTTCGGGGTTGGGCACCCGCCCACTTGAACTTGAGTTGTGACAGTTGGTTGGTAGTTTGTGTCTGCTCGCTCACGGAACTAAAGAAGAAACTCTTCTTTAGTTCCGTGAGCGAGCAGACACAAACGGAGCTAAAGAAGAAACTTGGTGATGGGCTGGTCTATCAGAGTGAGAACTGAGCGATCTCTGCCATACCCATAGCTTACTCTGACTGTTCCTTTTACTTATATATTTTCTAGATCTCAAGTGACGGCGTCTCTTCCGTGGATTGACCTCCCAATCTACCAAGATTGGAAGCCAAAGCGTCACATTTTTCCTTTACCCCTCAACTTTCTCTTCATAATTGCTGAGGGGCACAGGGCCCTGGGTGGGTCTTTGGTTTCCCGGGCGTTTCCGTACCCTCCTCAGCTCCCCGCCATGGAGTGGCTTCGGTCACCCAGGCTTTATTGTGGTCGGCAGGGAGGGTTCTGTGGGGGCGCTCGGTTATGGCCTTGGCCTTGCTCGGGGCCTTGGGGAACAATAACAACAACAACAACTAAAGAAGAAACTTAGTGCGTTTGCTATATCCTTATCATATGACCCATATTTAAAAAGAGCCTAATTCCGCTTCTGATGTTATTTTTATCGTTGGCATACTTTTAAAAGCTTTTGTGGTTGGTGCAGCTTGTCTCGGCAGCTTCTTTTTCGTAGCTTTTATCACTTGTTCTAATAAATTTCTTGACACAGGATGTGGTTGGTGTATTTAAAAAACAAAAAATGGACCTCGTAATCCAAGAAATAAGAAAGCAACATAGTAACGAACCTTCATTAACCAGTTGATGGGCCCGACAGATGAGCTTTAGGCTGTTTGTCTCTGTGAACTGGTGTGTGACCCGCGCCCCAAAGAGCCACCCGGCACCACGCGGGGACATGGACCAAGAGTCTATCTCCTCAGGGTCACTCCACACTAGGTCACAGAATGCACCTGAAATAAAAAGTACATTAGGAAAACAGAACACATCTTGATCGGTCTTGGTTCCCTTGTGTCTTAGTCTCACAGCCCACTGGCACAAGTCGGCCTCTCTCTGGCGCAGGGATGCGGCGACCCCATCGCCCACCAATTTGGTGGTGCAATCAGCTTCTGGAGCAGTGGACCACTGGTTCCTATCTTAAGAAAAATCCTGTGCTTGGTATGCTTCCAGCCAGGGCCCCACTGGGGTAAATCAAATAGCAAAACATTGGTGGAGCTGCCATCCGGGTGAGGGACTGTTCTGGGTCTGCTCCTTCAGTGTTAATAGTCTAATCCACATAGTGGGAATGGCACTGTAGAGTGGGTCAGTGGAGGTATGTCTGGGAGCCTGGAGGCAGTTTCTGCCATGGCCATCATCCCTTTTAGGGAGATTCCTTTGGAAGCAGGGCGTCAGATTGATGATGATGATGTTATATTACAGGCTCTGTCTCGAGTCATCCACGCCCAGTTATGGGGTACCGGTATGTGTCTGAGTATATATATACATACATACCGTACATATACTATTGAGGATTTTGATTGCTGTTGCCATTTTTGACCAATATATTTTTAGTTTCCCCCTAGATAAAGAAAAATGCCTCCCCAGACACTCTTCAAACTAAAAAAAAATGGCACCCAGACCTCCTTCAAGATAATTTTTTTAATTTTTCAGGAGAAAATGTTCTGGCCAAAGGCAGGCTTCTCCTAAATTGTAGGCTTGCTATTGCTTATAATCGCCAAACTAATGAGGTGAAACGTGTTAAAATCTCCAAACAAATGAAGTTAAACAGGGTGGTTCCAAAAAGACCCTACCTGCACCAGATAGGCTTAAGAGGCAACAAAAAATAATGACACCTTGATACAAGAACACATTATTAATAAAACATTACCTTTATGAGGAATCTCCTGATTGCGGTTGATTGTTCTGATCTGGTCTAGGGTATTGATTTCGGGAGAGAGACCTCCGTGTACGCACAGGATCTCGTCATCGATTATCTGGAATAATAGAAAGTAAATAATAACTAACAAAAATTCAGCAATATGTTGATGATGATGTCTACATGCCTCTATCACCCATACTTTGCCAGTAAGATAAAGGAACCAATACTCACAGCAGCTATTGTGAGAAGATCAAACACCTTGCAGCAATACTTCCAGGCATTCACATTCCCATACTTATTTTGGCACTCATCTGTAGAAATAAGTACAAATAATGTAAATATAGTATCGGTATACAACAATAATGATTAAGTATGACAAAATATTATGTAAATTTTTTAATATTATTTTTATTAATCTCACCACCACACCCCCAATGAAATTAATTAAAGTATATATGATCCACCGGGATTCGACAGAGTTCATAAAAAAGCACATCCAATCCTATTAATATACTGTACAAGGATGTAGGCTCACTGGACAATTGAAATGTAGACAGCTGGTCTCAAATACAGCCAATAGTATTACTACCACAAACATAACGCCTTTAAGTGGTTCTGTCCTCTGTCAGAAGACAACCCTCTCTCCAACCCATGACATTCTACCTTCATTTCTTTCACTTGATTTTTTTTAAAGATTGGATCAAAGCAGCTGATCCCATGTTGTGTAGCTCCCTCCATGCCAGGGTGTCAAACGAAAGCAAAACTGATTATTTTTAGTCTATAGTATTGATATTATGTAGAGCTCAAATTATGGTATATATATATATATATATATATATATATATATATATATATATAGTTCAAATTACGCCTTTAGAAGTGATAAAAGGGCCAAAACAATGCTATTTCACGTTAATGTTCTTGTATTCCTTCTCATAATCATTCAAGTATTCAAGTTACAATGCATGTAATGGAAAAACAAGGTTAAACCATTGTATGTATGTATGTATGTATTCACACAAAATTACTCCGGTTTGACACCTTGCTCCATGCTCACAGACCTGGAGCTCTAGCCTACGGTATGGTACTCTAAAAGTAGCAATGACTAAACATAATAGGGGTTCTACTAGGTAATCTATGAGAGGATTAAATATTTGGAAGAGTCTACTCATCAACTGCTAGATACTGTAGTCCATTTATTCTAAGTAGGCCAGAAATCGTGACCCCTAACCTCTGTAACTCAAATAGGGCTAGAACAAATGGGCTGTAAATTTTCAAACCTATTCCCTGGCTGAACCTTCCCAAATGATGGAAATATTAGCTTGATTACTCTAGTGCTTTTTGAATTATGGAAGATTGGGGTCGTGATTTCTTGCCTACCTATAATGAACAGTGTATACATACATATCATTATAATAAATCATCAACTCTTTGACAGTTTTAATCAGCAATAATATAAAACTTTCTATCGCTATCAGCGTCGTTGGTGTCCTCCTTTGTGACTAATGTAAGGTAGAGATGGTAAAGTGACCACCCGATACCTAACATAACCACACTGACATAGGCTACAGTAGAATACATAAACCAGAGTTTTTCTTATTCTGGGGAAATAGCAAGCAACTCTTATTACAATCCATAGACTTGGGTTATCTGAGTAACTTGCAACTAAATGCAGTATCACATGGATATTTCTTAGCGTTTTCTAGCCACTATCTAATTCTAGCTAGTGATAATTTGATAAAAACACTAAAGTCAATAACCTAATCTAGTAATTGAAGACAATATTAGTAAAATTGTGGCAAAACATGTCAGAATCGGTTGTAGCCCGGAAAATAAAATTTGGCTGTGTGATGCAGCCTTATCTCCTTCGATTAATGTAAACATTCAAAATTGAATTGATATACCAGGTATATATTTATAATGAATGAAGAATGCCAATAGGTGCATTAATATGTGTTCATTCCTACAAAAAAATATAAACAACTACTATGACTCGAGTCGGCCACCCTCAGCTATGGGGTGCCTGAGTATTTATTTATTTATTTTTCTATATTCCAATTACTCCCTCTCGGGCATAGGCTGAGAGCCTGTACATTCTACCGCTCAACACGGTGAAGCCTGTGAGGTCTTGTTCCAGTCTAGGGAGTGAGACATGTGAAGCACCCACCCACGACTCGAAGCAGCCCCATCTCTGAAGCTGCTTCACCTTTCGCGCTTCTCCGTCTCACCCCCTAGACTCGGACCCTCACTCTCAGTACAAATTATTAATACTGTAATATAAAAGTGAGTGTATGAGAAGTGACTGTTTGTAAATTCACTGACCTACGTAACAAAAATATAAATAAAAGATATAATAAAAGTGTGTATGACATGTGACTGACCGTAGAATCCATACACCTGCGTAATCTGGCGTGACTCGTGGTTGCCCCTGAGCAGTGTGATCTTGTGTGGCCACTTAGCCTTGAGGCTGAGGAGGCGTGTAAGTGTCTCCAGACTGTAGTAGCCCCGGTCCACAAAGTCACCCATAAAGATGTAGTTGGTATCCGGCACCTGACCACCCGTCCTAAACAACTCCTCCAGGTCGTAAAACTGAAGGTGGAATAGTTGCATGCTAGAATTATCTGCTACATTTGCTAAGACCCTGAAAAAAAACATAAAAACAAAACCAAAAACAGGTAAATATAGTCAGCGATCTTACAGCGCGAGTTTTGATTACCGGTACGTCCAGATGCCTTGATACTCATGGGGGTGACCATGAATGAATCCCCTCCATATTGCAAGGCAATTTGTTCAATTCTCCAGTTTGTTTTGGGGGGAGGGTTACTTGACCAACTGCTCAAACATTACTTAATAGCTAACTCACCATAATTAACCTATTCTAATCCTTCCCCCACAATCTTAAATATCAAATTTTGATAAGTTATTTTGCCTTTATATTGTCTTCGTCCAAGTTTTGGTTTGCTTAGTTTGCAAGTTTTGCATTTTAATTGACTGAAAGTAGTCCTAGTTGTGGGTCTCTGAACAAACTAAACTAGACATTAGGCCTATGGATGCTTACATGGTGAGAACACTAACCTGTCCATGTATATCCCCACATACTGTGACAGGACAGGACACCGGCTGGATGTTACCCTCCTCTAGTAGTAACTCGCACACAGTCTCACATAATCTCTGAAAAGTGAACAATAAATATTAACAGGCATCCTATTGAAAATGATACAGATCATCCTCTGGTGGGAGGGAGGGGAGGGAAGAGGAGAAGTGTGGTGGGAGGGAGGGAGGGAGGGAAAGTGTGGTGAGAGGGAAGGAGGGAGGGGAGGTGTAGACTAAAATCGCGTAGTGTGGAGGGAAAAGTGTGGTGGGAGGGAGAGCGAGGAAGGGTGGTGGGAGGGAGGGAGGGAGGAGTGTGGTGGATGGAAGGGGAAGTGTGGTGGGAGGGAGGGGGCAGGGGATGTGTGGGAGGGAGAAGTGTGGTGGGAGGGAGGGAGGGGAGGGGGGAAAGTATAGTGGGAGGGAAGGAGGGAGGGGAAGTGTGGTGGGACGGAGGGTGGGAGGGAAGGGAAGTGTGAAGGGAGGGAGGGAAGGGAAGTGTGGTGGGAGGGAGTGAGGGAGGGAAAGTGAGACATACATAAAGTGATAGAAGTTCATATTAGCCTAGGCCTATACGGTACTTTAAAAACTTTACCATTGTATTGCTATTAGACCTACACTGGTAGTGTCTAGTAGTGTAGCTATATCCTTGAAATGTATTAATGCAGTACCAGTATATAGCTAACTGTTCAGTATGACATTGCCAAGTTGTTACTGGTACAGTTGTTGTTGTTGTTCCCTAAGCTGCCTGGCCGAACAGCCCCGAGTCCCTGAGGAAGGCCATGGCCACGATCGGGCTTTCCCACAGAGCTCTCATTGAGTGTAGATTGTGTTGTTGGCGTAAGTGGTTGTGTGAAATGCAGTCTTCTATGATGTGTTTAATGGTATGGGGTGCTGTGTTACATCCTGGGCAGGCGTCGACAACGGAGTCATCCAGTCTCTTCTGATAGCTCAGGAGAGCTGGATGGTGTCCGCATCTCAGCCTGGCCAGGTGGACTCTGTCCTCGCGAGGAAGGGAGGATTCGGAAGGATGGATTTCGGGAGGTCGTGCATGCAGCTGCGTGTTGTCTGTGAGTGAGTGGATGGATCGGCGAGAGATATGAGTATGGATGTGCTTCTGGAAGTTGGTTCGGGGTGGGCAGGGAGGGAGAGAGGACATTAATTGTGTGTGATACCGTGTGCTGGGTGTTGTTTTGATATTTCTTGGTGTCTGTGGGTGTGTTGCCATGTAGTTTAGTGGGTGGTCTTGGTTCGTGGAGGCTGCTGCCAGGAATTGAGTGCCTCTCATGTCCAGATGGTCTTTGACTTTGAGGATTTTGGTTTCTTGATGTAGGTGATCTGTGGGTGCAGTAGCTGTGCAGCCTGTAATGATCTTCAGGGCTTTGTTTTGAATAGTCTGTAAGGTCTTATGATGTGTTTCAGCTAGGTTAGAAGCCCAGGCTGGGCTTGCGTATTCCATCACTGATCTTATGTATTGTTTATATACTGTGGTGGTAGTTTCTTTGTTGTGTCCAAATTTTGTGTGAGCAAGTGACCTGAGGGCGTTAAGTCTGGGTGTCAGTTTCTTTTTAATGTTTGTGGTGTGCTGTTTGAATGTCATATGAGTATCATATGTTACTCCTAGGATTTTGGGTGTGTGTGTTAGGGGTGTGTTGTTTATGGTGAGTTGAGGGATGTATTCGTGTTCTCCTGTCCAGCTTGTTAGCAGGATTGTGGTGGATTTGGCTGCCAGGGCTAGATTAAGTCTGTTTGTAGTGCACCAGCCATGTAGTGTGTTGAGATAGGGTTGAAGGAAATCTGTTGCTCTTTTTGGGTCATGGTGTGTGCATGTGAGTGTTATGTAATCTGCATAGGAAGCTAAGTTTATTTGGGGCGTATTGGGTGTAGTTATATCGTGCATGTACAGATTGAAGAGTGCGGGCGATAGGACAGATCCTTGTGGGACTCCGTTTGGAAAGTTTCTGATTTTAGATGACTGACCGGCAAAAGATACGTGTGCACATCTGCCTGCTAGGAAGTTGGCCAGCCACTGGTACAGGTACTGGTACTGGTACAGTAGATTAAAGTACTAAATAACTAATTTTGCAATAATAACTAAGATATTTTTACCGGTACATTGTATCATACTAAGTCTATAAACTGTCAATGAATAATTGAAATATACTGTACACTAATTTAGTTACACAAGTGACAAAAATAAAATGTACTCTCTGACACTTTAAAATGTAAAAATTTCACAACTACTGGGTCCAGGAAAATAGTGCTATTCAATTCAGATTTATTTGTTAAAGATAAATGTAACGTTAATTGAAAGGCTAACTTTTTAAAAATTGTAAAACACATAGGCCTAGGCTAGCTAGTTCAATTGATATATCTGTGGGAACTTCATTATCTATATTGCTGTAGAATCATATCGGGAAGGATGTAGCATCCGGGCGTAATGGCGTATCGCCACCTATGTTTACATTACTCGTATGTTCGCGGTTACGGTCCCATGACGTGACTCCCGTCTTTTTTTTTTTTTTTTTTTCAATAGGCCTATACTGTATATAATGATGACAATAAGTCATGGGGGTGAGGGGGGGCAAAGCTCCCCCTCAACCTATTATTGTATTCCACGGCAGTCAAAATAGACGGGAAAGTGATCGCGAGCCTACAATTATTGTAAACAAAGCCAACGATACGCACGACTACTAAATCATTACCCTCACATCGTGTATGGTAATCTTACGGAATATTTATCGGAAACTGGTCACTGGTATCAGTTTCCTACAGAAATACCGCCTACTGGGCCGAGATTAAGATAATTAGGCGGTAAACCTGACTTTTTGGACCGACAGCGATTTCAGTAAGTTTTAGGCCTATTTTGTTTTGTTTTTTATTTTTCCTTCAGCTATAGTGTTGTTTTATACTGAAGAGGAGCTGAAATTAGTATTTACCCATTATCCAACAATCTAAAAACACGCCCCCCCACTAGTGGGGAGGGCTATGAAGTTCAGGGAAAATGAGGAGTTAAAAGCATAAAAAAAGACATTAGCCTAACCTAACAACTTTACCTAACCTATCCTAGTATTATGGGTGGGGGCTGCTGCCCCCACACCCCCGCTGGTTGGGTAACAGTGCAAAAAACACAGTATTATGGGCCATACCTTACTCCGGCAATGAGTGGCAGTGAGAGGGCCGAGAGGTTCACAACAATAACATGAGTGCGGCGGTGGATGTAAGTTAAAATAATAAATCATTGTATTTATAGAGCTACCGGTACCCATTAATTTCCGGAAGTTGAAACCTAGGCCTATGCGAAAAAATCTTAATATTTATTTTACTTTGCCATCACCCATTAAGATTACACTAGTAGGCTAGCTGTGGTGTCTGGTGCAGTGGTGTGTATTATAGCATTTTATTTTGTTCTCCCTTATAATACATTTCAGCTCTTAACCCCTTATTGGCGGCGCTCGACTTAAGTCGTGCACCAATTTGCAGCAAGTTAGGAGCATTATTAAGGCTTTTAAAGGGTTAAAATCGAGTGCAAATGGCCGGGAGCGCAGCGGGCCAGACAGCCGACTCCCAGGGCTTACCGCCGCCCATTACTCATGTTCCCTGTGTTTTCGAGAGGCCAGTAGTGTAGCCAGTAGTGAGCATAGCTGGGCAAAAATATACCGCTATACGCTAAAACTCCCATGTTCGTGGCACCACTGCAAGAGAACCACGAGTGCTACGTAGCTCGTTCTGGTCTCATTTTGAAGCTTTTAGCGCCTAGTTTTTTGCTGAATAGGCCTACATTTCTTTTCATGCAGATACTTGATTGATCATTCAGGAGGGCCTGAATATGCCCAAATGAGCCCAAAACACCCCGCTAGACAAGGGTTAATGACAACCGACTTCTGGAATGGAGAGTGGAAGAAAGGGAGCTGCCTGGTCGCAGTGGAGCCCCAGCTCAACTGTGTCACTAACGGACGGAATACAACTAGCCTAAGTGTAAGTGTAAGTGTATAGCAATGATGTTACGTATAGCCTTATGCTCTACCGGACCTATTAGGCCTAAACAGATCGATGGGCTAACTGTCGGTCCAAATCATCAGTATAACCAATTAGGCTTTCCTAAATAGCCTATTCATATCATACAATGGCTATGATCTTTTCTTATTTTTCAGCATCTTTTAGGAAATTTAGGGTAGGCCCTACTGTAGGCTAGTCTAAATTCCAAAATTGTCAATGCCTATTAGCCTGTGCCTCGCCTAGGCTACTGATACTGTAGGCTAGTTACGTAGTAGCCTAGTCTAGGAAAATGATGTAACGGATGTAGGATGTAGGCTAGTCTAAGTGTTATAGCCTAGGCCTAGACTAACAATTGCCTTTAACTTAATATTAGTGGTACATATCTTGTCTTGGAGTAATTAGCCAAAATGTCCTATAGCCTAGTAAAGCCCAAGGTAGGCTGTGACAAACATAATCGTTTCTAAATAGGAAGAAAAGCATTAAGTTTCACAAAATCAAATGACAATGGACGCCCTTCCAATCATGAAGCAGTCCCATGCATGCTACTATAGTCACAACAGAAACATATGTCATCATATATCATACTTAAAACACATTTCAACTAACCTTAAGGTCACTTTCAGGTAAATATTTGCATTCCTTTGCAATTTCTATCCACTTGTCAACGTCCGCCATTTTTGTTTATGAGTAAAGGAAGTACGAGCTTACTTCTAGATGCAATTTTGTGTATCTTTGCAGTATTATGGGTGGAATATATCAATGAATTAAGCAATATATTAATCATGCTGATTATTTGTTTGAAAAGAAAGTATTAGTAGAACAATTATATTTAGTGATTGTTGAACGGTTTGTCCGATGGTGGGCGTAACGCGTTTCGTAACCCACGTTTTCTTGTTCTTGTTCTGCTTTGTATATTACCCAATATGCCAGTTTTACAGACCATGGCATTTAAATCCATGCACTACTATACATATTATATTCAATAGTCTTTAAGAAGGGACTAATTACCATGTACGAAAATCATCTCTCCTGTTCAAAATCATAGGCTATCAAATTGTTGTTCCAGAGTTACATACAACTCTACGGCTGTCAAACCCCCAATATGCCGTACTATCGCGAAGAAAAATGTTATCTAACTTATCTGTGTTGTAAAGGATGTGACAGACTGCCAGTGCATGATGACAGTGAGTTAATTGAAGGTGACCGTGATATCAGTATAGCCTAATCACAGTGACAACATCTTCCTTCTCTGTTCTCTGGACTCTGGTTGACTTCAACTGTTAACTCTGGTAGGTTAGCTTTAGTACTTTGTCATACTGTATCCTGTACTGTAACATAACCTAACAACTTGCTTCCTTTGCTTAGATTAATACTGATAACATTGAATCATTGATAGGTCCAGCTTATTGTCGTTTCTGTACTTAGGCCTATTACATATGGGTGTTTGGGGTTTCTAACATCTTAGGACTAGGCTAGATAATGGTTAAATTCAAGCAACTTTTCGCGGCGATATTCGCACGCTCTCGGTCACAACCACTACGCGTCTAATTTGACAGGAGTTTTTTTCTAACTTATTCCACGGCCAGCGCTGCTGTTATTTGTCCTGGTATTTGGTAATATAGCCTTGGATAGGCCTACATGATAATGACAGTAAGTACGTGAGGGGGGCTTTGCCCAGCCCCCCTCAAGTTCCTCAACCCAAAAGTAGTCAAATTAGAAGTGAACGTAACAGTTGTGACCAAGAGTGTGCTGCGAAAGTTACTTAACCCAATCAGTGCGGGCGATTTTCTCCTAAAATAGGGTTGGTTAATTCAGGCACTCCCGATTGCTGAAGCAAATGCCTGAGTGAAATGAAATGTTTGCAGCAAAACAAAATACAAATAAAAACTAGAAGAAATGAGCCTTCAAATGACACCAGAACGAGCTCTCTAGCTCGCTGGGTTCACCCGCTGTGTTACTACAGACATCGGCAATATTTGGGGATGGATGTAGACATGTAGTGATCGGGCGTACGGTCGTCATGTTGTGCGCTCGCAGTTATGTTCCCGTCTATTTCGACGCTATATTTTCTGCTATTTGCCCCCTGTCATTACTACATGAATACTAGGTTAGGTTAGGTTGTTTGGTTAGGCTAATGTATTTTTATATCCAAAGGCAGTCAAAATAGACGGGAACATGATGGGAAAGGTCCGACGCCACTACGCGTAGTGTAAACAAGGCTGGCAGTATGCCCGCACTTAACATTCTTGCCAATATTTGCTAATAATTAGCAATGTTCCGCTACATTTGCCTTTGACAACACTTAACGTATCTCGCGAGACCCCACCACAGATTCTCAGTGCTGCGGCAGACGTGCTGGAGAGCGGATGGGGCCTGCCGCGCTCCTGATTACTCGCACTCATCTCCTCAGGCTTTAATACTTACGGTGCAGGCATATTTCCGCTATATTAAGGCTCATTGAGGCACTCATGAATGATTAAGCAAGTGTCTGAATGAAATTAAATGTATTCAGCCAAAAAATAGACGAAAATAGCTTCAAAGTGACACTAGAACGAGCTTCGCAGCGCTACCATAACATCGGCAAGTATTCGCTCATAATGCGCAATGTCGCGCTACATTTGCATTTAGCAGCGCTGCATATGTCTAGCGAGACATGGCTGATAACCCTCAGTGCAGCTGCCGCCTGGCTGGAGAGCGGACGGGGGCCTGCCGCGCTCCCGCTCACTCGTCTCCACTAGCTTTAACCCATTGACTGCGGGAGACATTCCAGAACGCATAGACAATTTTCAGCAATTTCCAGGCTTTAAAAGCCTGTGATGGTGATGTTATAGACGTGGTATATTGCGATTTTATGAAGGCCTTCGATAAGGTCCCACATAAAAGGTTAATAGAGAAAGTTAGAAGCTATAATATAGGGGAGAAATGTGTGAAATGGATAGAAGCCTTCCTGAAAGATCGGAGACAGAGGGTACTGGTGAATGGAATAGGCTCGGGGTGGAGGGAAATTACAAGTGGGGTACCTCAGGGATCTGTGTTGGGACCACTACTGTTCGTTATATTTATCAACGACTTACCTGAAGTTATAACTAATGGATGTGAGATATACCTGTATGCGGATGACACTAAGCTGTATAGAAGAGTGAGGAATAAGGAAGATGTGGGTTTGCTTCAAGGAGATGTGGAGGGCATGAAGGGATGGTCTGAGCATTGGTTAATGCCTTTTCATCCAAAAAAATGCAAGTACATGCGGATTGGGACAAGCAAGATAGACAAGGTAGGATACATTATGTATGAAGCGATGGAGGAAGTTAATGCAGAAAAGGATATAGGAGTAGTGATAGACAATAAGTTAAATTTCTCAGAACATTTAGCGGAAAAGATAAACAAAGCCAATAGAATTGTAGGGCTGATAAGGAGGACACTTGTGTCACTTGACGAAGAAATATTCAGGAATCTCTATACAGCGCTGGTTAGGCCGCACCTGGAATATGCGAACCAGGTGTGGGCTCCATATATGGTCAAGGATATAAAAGCAGTGGAGAAAGTGCAGAGGAGAGCTAGCAAGCTAGTACCAACATTGAAGAACGCGGGATATGAGCAGAGGTTTAGGACACTGGGGCTTCCGACACTGGCATATAGGAGAAAGAGAGGGGATATGATAGAGACTTTTAAGATAGTGTCAGGAATGTATGATGAGGATGTGTGTGAAGGTATCTTCTTGATGCGGGAGGGAACAAGAACGAGAGGACACTAAGAAAATTTACAAAGAAAGAAATAGGCTTGAGAAGGCAAAGAACTCATTTTGTGATAGAGTGGTAAATGAGTGGAACGCACTGCCCCAGTATGTAGTCGATTCCGAATCAATAAGGAAGTTTGAAAGTAATCTTGATAAAGCATGGGGAAGACAAGATTTGAAGTTTGATTATAAAGCAAAAATACAGAATAGTAAAAATGTTGCGTCTGCTACCGCCGCCGCCAACACTATGAACGACCGCAGCAGTGCAAGTACTGGCATTGAGCTGGATACACAGGCCTAGGTTGCCTTTTTCCAGAGGATCTACTGTAAGAAACTGTAAGAAACTGTAAAAGCCGTAGAAATCGAGTGTCAGTGGGCGGAACAGCGAGGGGCCCACCTCCAACTGTCAGCACGGCCATCCGCGCACTGAGGGAAACTGTGGTCTCGGACCGCGGTCTCAGCAGTGTTGCCAAGCGCTACATTGCTAATAATTAGCGAGTTTTCCCGAATGTCTATGGCAGCGCTGCGGGTGAACCCCGCGAGTTAGGAAGCTCGTTCTAGTGTCATTTTGAAGCTATTTTCGTCTAGTTTTCGGCAGAATACATTTAATTTCATGCAGATACTTGATTAATCATTCAGGGGTGCCTAAATATGCCCTAAATAGCGCAATTATGACCGCAGCGTAAGTGTTAATAATAATAATAATAATAATAATGAGCCTGTAAATTGCTTCCAATCGCAATTGTCACCCACATTAGACCCACTGCAATGCTGGTGTAGTGAAATATTCTTCCCTGTGATATTTTGCCTCTACATTCATGACTAATCACGATTTTCCATTTTGATGTATTTATATTTCATTTTATTGCAAGATTAGATTGGTAAGAGAATTATGTACCGGTACTACTAAGTAGGGAGAATACATCTCACCACCGATAATGTATACAAGCTACATAGACAAACTGAGCTTTACAGTGGCAACAAGATGGCTGCTGGCCGATCTCTCTTATTCTAGGGTCTCTAAGCCGAGAAGAATATGGTATGATATATACAGTAGGCTACAGTATATGGTGTCAGAATGTGTGTCAGAGCATGAAGAGGGAATGGCTGAAGCAGAATCATTAGCAAATGACAGGAATGAATGGAGGAAGTTTGTTATAGAGAGTACATGAAGGTCTTTGGACCCTTTTAAATGACAAACCTGAAAGGTCTTTATCCCAGATGTTGATGTGAAGAGACCTTGTCCAGATGTACAGTACGGTATATAACATCTGAGGTGAAGCCATTGATTTCGGGGGCTGATGAGTGATTTGTGCTTCTGAGTGCTTGTGTGCTTGCTTTTTGTAGGTGAAATGTTATGTTCTTCTCCTGTCACCTCTTTTTCCTTTCTTGAGTCTCTTGCTGATCCTCCCTACCCCTTATGGGAGTAAGGGCTGGCTACTGACAGACTGACTGACTGACTCTTGGATTGAGGTGTCTGGCAATATATAGATAGAAATATTGATATTAAGCCATAATATAATATACAAGTGCAATGCACACGTAATTACAAAGTCAATGTTAACATAATTTTCATCCATTACAAGCCATCCATCATGCCATCTAACGCCCACTGTTGTGAGGACCTGCGACGTGAGAGGGCCGGGTGCTCCTTCAACACCGAGGAACTCACCAACATTGTGGACGGAGGGGCAGAGCACACCAGGCAGCGCAGGAGAGTCGGTAGGTGATTGTATAACTTGTCATCTTTTATATCTTTTCTTTCTAATAATATTCCTATTTAGGTGGGGGAGGAAATAGCATAGTGGAGAACGTGGTGGACTGCAGTTCAAATGAACCTTAGATCGAGTCCACGCCAAATATTAGGGTTTTTTGTGAGGCGATCTGATCGTTACTGCAGTTCTACAAATATCCTGGCTATACCGACATGTCAAGAAAATACCCCCAATATCTTCACCAGTTCATAGCATAGAAGATGCCCGACCATATTTGAAGATGCTGTGAACAACCGTATAGCTGCTCTCTCCAAATCAAGTGACGTGTATAAATAAAGTGTCGTCATTTAGTGTGACAGAAAGGTAGCAACCAACACCTCTAAGCTCCACTGTTACCATCTAGTGCGACACATATGAAGCACCCAACATCTCGAAACTTCAATCAATAATCTCAGGGCCTCGCATGAGTTACAGGCTACAGTCACGAGGTTGAGACGTAGGAAAAAAAACAAAAACAAAAAACCCTTCTTATATACTGTAGTTTTCCCTTCTACTTACTGTATATCTCTGATCTTGGTGTCTATAACTATCAATTATTTATTGCTCTTCCCTTCTACTGAACTTCTAAATATTCTATATGCAGTAGTTAATAATATGTTAACGGTTTTTACAGTGTCAAGGACTTTAGTAGCCTAATTAATTAGTACACATAATTTTGTAACATTTTAGGTAGGCTATATCTACTTATCTATTTATTAAAAGTTTCCCCAGACTCCAAAAAGGAGGACAATTTAACGTCCAGCTCAAAGTGGCGCCGGGTGGATGACAGAGAGCTAAAAAAAAACAGACTCTCCGGCCTAAAGCCAGACTTCTGGCCAACCTAGGACCAGCCCACCACCTTTGTTTTATTTAGATATGATTTTCTTGGAGCCATTTGATAAAATCTTGTATATAGTTAATCTAACTATGTATTTCTTTTTATTGTTAGTACTTATATGTTATTTGTAGATAAGATCTTGTTGAGTGACCCGGAGCTGCGTGACCCAATACCTCCCGACTACCTCAGTCATGCCGACCGCTACAGCAATGAGATGCGTAAATCTACCCACCTAATGAAGACCATGAACCAGAAAGGACTTACTATCCGGTATGTAGTTTGTTCAGTCCAGGAGCCAGATTCATCAACACATTTACCACCAAGATTGCTAGCATACTCGATAGTATCTAAAATTGATCTGCATTAACAAATATTCATGACTAATAATGCATATACTAGGACGATTCCCATTCTATTTCTATATAATTTTGTAATTGAATATGGAATTTATGATGATGGTAGTGCAGTGGTATGTGGGAATGGTAAGTATGAGGAGATGGTAATATTGATAAAACCAGGCCCTGTATGATGACTTAATTATATTTTAATCTTTAAACAAGCAAGACTTCTTTTAATTGAATGGTTAAAACCATTTTGCTACCAATGAAAAAGGATTAACTGTTTGCTATAAAAATTACTCGCTTCCAAGTAAGATCTATGGGTAGAGGATTTGGTGTACTGTATAAGGAAAGAATGGTAGAGATTGGGAGTTGAACCAGTTGCTGTTGGCTGATGACACAGCGTTGGTGGTGGATTCTGAGGAGAAACTGCAGGGAGTAGTCAAAGAGTTTGGTGTGGCATGTGGGAGGAGGAAGCTGAGGGTGAACGTCAATAAAAGTAAAGTGATGGTATGTAATAGAGGTGCTCGTAGAGTAAATCTAAATGTGTGGCTGAATGGGGAAATACTGGAACAAGTGGAGCGTTTTAAATATCTAGGAGGAATGATAAGCAGGGACGCAGGTATGGAAATGGAGGTCAAACAAAGAGTACAGCTAGGTCTCGATATACGCGGTTAATTCGTACCGTGTACGTACCGTTTATATCAAAACCGTGTTTTAGAAATAACAGGCCTTATGGGAATTAATTCATTCGTTCCAGCCATTTTCCCAAAGTCCCCCTTTTGACCCTATTTGCCTACCTTCAGCCGACTTATATTACATTATACCACCAACATCATTTATGACAAAACATAGAATACATTAAGCATCAATAAGGACTGTTTTGTATCTGTTATTGACCTATTTGTGTGGATAGATGTGTTGACGTTCGGTAGATATCCCCGCCGCTGTTATCCCTTTGACCCTCCCCCCGCCCCGTCCCGCCCCCAACCACGACCCCGTTACTGTGATGAAGTTGATAAGCCTTGTGCTACAGCTCGCATATCAACGTGGTGCCAGAATATAGATAGGTATACAAAATTGCCAGAAAAGGCCCCCGTGTAAATCCACATTTACAGGGACTTGATGGAGGGGACCCATGGGATGGCCTTGCTGAGAGATGGCAACCCCCTGGGCCTCCATATTTCCATGTTCCTGGGTACCATCAGGGGCCAGGCCTCTCCGGAGCAGTTGGAGCGATGGCAGCCCCTCGTTGAGAAGTTCCAGATCATCGGCTCGTACGCTCAGGTCTGTATTGGTTAGACTAGCCAGTTCAAACATGATCTTCCCATTACAGTACAGTAGTATGCAAAATCCAATAACAGTGGCCCATCCGAGATTTGGGGGGTTGTTGTGGTGTACAGTATATGTTTAGTAATTTTTGTGGGTTTCATTTGTTTTTGTAATTTTTTGGGCAATTGATTTCTCGTTTGCCCCCTGAAATAAAACAAACGCCCCAAAAAATTAATGGCCCGGCCAAAGCCCAGTTTCCCAAATTTACAGGCTCGCTGTAAAAAAAACCAATACAGTAATAAATAAATAAATAAAAATGGACACCTGAATGGAGTGCAGCATCACTTTTTTTTTCTATGTGAGTGGGGGAGACAAAAGGCAGAACTGCCTGTAGTGAGTGCCTCCCCCTGAGTTGAAAGAGTGACAGGGCCAAAATCTGGGGACGTTTGAGCCAAAATGCCTGGACACACAGAGTTTGAAGCAATTTAAATCATAGGAAGAGGGAAAGACTGATCTGGGAGAGTGTTCCAGAGCTAAGCAGTTAAATAGAAGAAAGACAATAACGTTTCACTCTTGGGTTGGAGAGTTGCACAGAGTAGGGGTGGGATTGTGTTGCAAGACGGGTACTACGTACCCTATGTAGAGGAGGTGGTATACACTGGGAAAGCTCTGAGGAACATTGATTATTGTAGTAGCGATAGAATAGCGAGAGAGATGCAACATTGCGGCGAAGAGAGAGAGAGAGATTGCAGAGTTGGTGAGTGGATGGGAGTTAATGATACGACTAGGAGTGCGGTGTGGGAGGATCCTCCCCACACATGTGAACAATACTCAATAAAAGGACGCACTGTGCCCCTGTACAGAGCAAGAAGCTGTGCAGGGGTAAATAATCCCTTGAGGCCGTTGAGCACACCCAGCTTCTGGGAGGCTGCCTTAGCAAGACTGGTAATATGATCCTTTCAAGTGAGAGCCATTATGTGTCTAACATAATGCTTGTATCTGTATAGTTTGTCACTCTGGGAGTGACAATTGCTTTATCAGCACCCCACTTGCATGCAGTGATACCAAAACATCAAGAGGAATGCACTTACTTAATCTCTAGATACAATATACGTATACAAGACCACTAAGAAGAAAAGAAAATTTATATAGTAGGAGTAGGAGAAAAATTAGCCCACTAAGATACCATTCAATCCTAGACCTGCGCTGACGTCTTGCGCCATGTTCAATGTGTAGGACTTTTATGTTAGTAAATTTGATAATCAAGCTTCACTACTTTTCTATGGGTGGTATTTTGATGGAATTTGTGTATTAACATACAAATTGGCTAGTTTGCCCTCCCCCTCAAAATGATCTAATTACTCATACTGATTACCAGTCTCCAATACAAGTAGAAACAAAAATTACTTTCTCTGATATAGTACTGAATCCACATGAACGGTATGCTATTGTGAAGTCACTTATATTGTAACATGATTTTCACCTCCACTTTGACTGAATCAGAGCTACTTTACCTGATCTTATCGCTAGTTCAGAACCCTACCTACACTAAATCAGAGCTATTATACCTGATCTTGTAGGTAACACAAAACCCTACCTACCCATAATCAGAGCTATTATTCTATATTTTTATTAATTTCACCACAACACCAAACACCTCCAACAAAATTAATGAAAGCATATATGTGATCCACCGGGATTCGAACCTGGGTTATCACACACAGATTTTTAAACACTCTAACCATTACACCACCAGGACGGTTCAGAACCCTACCTACACTAAATCAGAGCTATTATACCTAATCTTGTAGGTAACACAGAACCCTACCTCTCTCCCCAGACCGAGTTGGGCCATGGCACCTTTCTACGAGGGCTGGAGATCACCGCCACCTACGACCCCAACACTCAGGAGTTTGTCCTTCACTCGCCCACCATCTCCGCTACCAAGTGGTGGCCGGGGGGATGTAAGTTGGGCACGGGATGATAGAGAGAGAGAGAGACAGTGAGTGAGAGTGAGAGAGTGAGTTTTAAAGTGCTTGGGTAGAAATGTCATGAGACCCTTGAGGGGAAAATTAATGCAATGAAGTACACTATAGGAGAGACACTTACAAGCAGGAATGTTGGAGAACTATATATTTCAACTGCACAAACTATAATTAATTCAACTACTGTATTTGGTAGTACAGTAACTTGAATTATATATGATAATGTTGTTGAGATTAAAAATAACAATTCTGCTAGTTTCTAGCCATGTTACTACAAGGAACACGGGGTGCCAGTATGAAAGTATGGCCCTGTAGTTGGGAGTGTACTGCTACACACAGTCTCTTTATGTCCCTGGAGGTGGTAATGTGGTACAGTACTGGAGCCAGGTACTCCCACATAACTGCTGTGTTGCTCTTGCAGTTTACCCTCTCAGTCACACAGTGATGACATAGTGAGGCAGAGTTATGGTTGGAGTTTGTTGTAGTATGGCTCATCAAGGCCATCCATAATCCTTACTGTTTCTGCATGTTGACCACTATGATATTTGCCTACAGTGGGCAAGACGTGTAACTACGCTGTGGTGATGGCTCAGCTGTACCTGCGAGGGAAGTGTTACGGTCCGCACCCCTTCATGGTCCAGCTGCGAGACTTGGACACTCACCGCACTCTGCCAGGTTAGTCACTATCTATCTATCTATATACTCATGCCCAATCCCCACTTTTCCTTTTATTTATTTTGTTGTTGTTGTTGTTGTTGAGGGGGGGAGGGGAGGGGGGGACGGGACGACCCAAGACAGAGCCCGAATAGGGACAACACAACAGAAAACAATGAACACACAAAATCAAAACAAATCTTTTTGGACTGTTAACTTTATCAGAATCAGGATGTGTTTTTATCCTTTATTAAGTTTAACCCCTTCAGCGCTATGACGCCTCTTTACCTTTGATTCTGGCTAAAGTTAAACAATATTATGCAGTTTAAAAAGGATTTACTGTATTTTATTCAAAAGGTTTATTGAGATCGTATTTACCCCTATGAGTTCTAGAGGTTGATAATACGCTAAAGAAAATTGTTTAATGGTAACCAGAATACAATGCAAATTACATCACAGTGTTAAAGGGGTTAAAGGGAGATAAGACTTTTTTTTTTGGCCTACTAATTCATTTATTCCTTTATTTCTTAGTTTCCTCGCTAGACCTCCATCAAGCTTAGAAGAAAAAAACCCTAAACCCCCTTCAAGATAAATTTGTAAATTTTTCGTTAGAAAAATGTCCTTTGGCCGGTTCCTCTTAAAATTTCAAGCTCGCTATCGTTTGCCAGGAAAAAATCGACACATAAATGGCACGAAAGATTTTAAAATTGATAACATACTGGGGCGAAAGGTCTTTTAAAATTGCCAAACTAATGGACCCAACATCTTATAATCTCAAAATAAATGGGGCTTAACACGAGGGAGAAAGGGGACCAGAAAAATGGCCCATCTCCCCTTAAGTAGGAATTATGGGAGTCTGAGGGTTATTGTCAATAACCCCTTCAATTAAATGACAATATTTATATATTACTGATACTACAGCCAGAGGTTTTTGCTTGACTTAGGACTATTCAACAGAAACGGTTACTGGTAGTGGTAGGGAATACCAAAATTAACCCTCTATTTCTGATAGATCCTTCATAAGTTGAATAACATAATCTTGAAGTAGCTAGTATAAAACAAAACATAAGCAATAATTGATAGAACCTTCCTATGTTGCTTAAAATCATCTTGAGGTAGCTAGTATAACACAAACATTATACTGTACACTAACAGATCCTTCCTAAGTTCAATAAAATTATCCTGAAGTAACGAGTATAAAATACAATTTATCCTCATTTGATTGAAAAGATTAAAATCTGTATGACCCCCCCTTCCCCACCCCAGGCCTGACTCTGGGTGAGATTGGTCCCCGCCTGGGGTTGAACACCAACGACAATGGGTTCCTGCGCTTCAACCACCACCGCATCCCTCGCTTCAACATGTTCATGAAGCACTCGCAAGTCACAGAGGTCAGCAATAGGGAGAGCAGTACAATACACTGCTCCCAACAAAAGTACTGTACAGGGCCGTATATCCTTAGGGCCGTTTTTTTTATACCATGGCAAGAGTTTTCCCGACCCAGATTGACCCTTATACAGATAAACGAAAAGGGTCAATCTGGGTCGCGAAAGGTTGTAGGGAAAGCTCCTACCATGGTTTTAAAAAACGACCCTTACTGTCGTCCCGGGCTAAATGGCAACCACCCTAATGTGGTGCTGCACAGTGTAACTGGTCAACTGACCTGATGCACTTTCTGCAAAATGCATTCTCTGACCAAAAAAATTGCCATAGAATGTTGACGACTGGCGTCCTCATCTATTACTTATCTGATAGTGTGCAAAGTGGTGAGTATGTGTGTCCAATGCACATGAAGCTCTTATATGACCTGATGGTGCAGGCTTGTGTACACATTATAATGGGGTCAACAAACAACTGTTGATGTCAGCTGTCACTATTCAAACACCCTTACCTATTTATCTCACAATATTATTACTTGTCCAAGGAGTCACTTTTATCATTTAGGTGTCAATTTTAGTGCTTACACATATATTTTCTATTTGATTAGTTCTTTTGTCTTCCTAAATTGACTATTTGACTAATTCCTTGAACGTGATGATAGTGCGTTTTTATGTGTGCGATTAGTTTGCTCATGTAGTAATGTACACCCTATGTAGTGGATTGTGTTCTTTTATTTCATAAATTTTATTTTAGTAAGCGTTGTTTCCACATAGCAATTTTTATTAGTTATTTTGCCTTTATATTGTCTTTGTCCAAGTTTTGGTTTGTTTAGTTTGCAAGTTTTACATTATTATTACTTACCCAGATAACCTGCTTGTTATTTTGTTACAGAGTGGCGAGTATGTGCGTCCGATTCACAGCAAGCTCTCATACGGCGCCATGGTGCAGGCTCGTGTGGGTATCGTGGTGGGCATGAACAAACAACTTATGAGAGGCGTCACCATCGCCACACGATACTCCGCTGTTCGACACCAATCTGAGATAGTCCCGGGGTTAGTCCATCCTACACTTGTACTTAAGGGGGGATGGTTCACTTTTTGGTTGAGTTTTTCATATATTAATTATTTTTCTAGTTTCCTCCCTAGACCTCCATCAAACTTAAGAAAAACATCCATTAGATCCCCCCTGTAGATTATTTTTTACATTTTTATTTGTTTTTCCAAAATTACAGGCTCACTATCGTTCGCCAGGAAAAAAAATTGACACCTAAATACCATGAAAGGTCATTGACAAAGAAATGGGGTGAAAGGTCTTAGAATCGCCAAACTAATGGGCCAAACGTCTGAATATTTTGAAAACCAATGGGGCTAAACATGAGAGAAGGGGGCCAGAAAAACCATCCCATCCCCCCCTTAACCCCTTCAGTCAGACAACGATATTATTACCATACTGTATAATAATGCTAGTGTTAGGTAACTCTATGCAGCTTACCAAGAACTGACAGGAATCAAAGGTTAAAGACTATCTCAATTAACTCTTAAGGGGGAATGGGCATACTGATTTGCTTACTTATATACCATTTTACTATTTATTTAGTTTCCTCCCTAGACCTCCCTCAAGCTTAAAAACAAAAACACTCAATGACCCCCCCTTCAAGATACAGTACGGTACAGAAAATTCACCACTTGCGAGTTTTGTTCTATAAGGAAGTTTGAGCTGTAGACATCGATATTCAGCCAATTTACCAGCTAAAATACGGTTGGAGTGCATATATAAATACTGTAGGCTACTGTACATAAAACTCAATTCAACATACTCTTTAGCCATCAGAAAGCCACTTGATTATTGCATTTCTATTTACTATCGATGTCTACGGCTCCAACTTCCTTATAGCCTGAAACTCGCAAATGGTCAATTGTAGCAATATTATCAGCAACCTATTAATTATGACTGAGATTAATTTTAACTGAGGACTTGAGACTGAAATTGTACCTCTTATGGATCATTCAGTCTTAAAAATGTAGGTGTGTATGAATTAACAGTTGCCCACATACTGTAGTTCTGTTCCTCATTGTGATCTTATTTATGAAAGTAAAATTAGTATGAATTAATTGCAAGTGTGGCTTGTTTAAATTATCAATTGACTAATCAGATGAAATAACCACTGCATGAGAAACTATCGTACACTCGTAATTCAATCTTGCGCAGTATACCGGTATTTCCATGTATAAGCTCACAGAGAGGAACAGAACTTATGTTACATTTACGGTAGCGCTAATAAGTCATGTCTCAGCTGTCATTACGTTTGGCTCGCTCCTTGGTGTATTAATGTCTGTCAGATGTTGAATAGGGTGGGTAAGTGTAGGAATATGTTTGTATAGCTCACTCAAAATGAATAAATCAAATTTAGATATTACTGATACCAATTACAGATCAAAATATACTTGGTACCGATACATCACTTATTTGGCCGATTGTGCAGTTGGCCAAATAAGTCGTGTCACGGCACCAAGTATATTTCGATCGATAATTGGTATCGGCACTATCTAAGTATTACTTCATCGTTTCTAGTGACATATACAAACATGTTCTTATCTTTACACACCCTATTCAACATCTGACAGACCTTAATATAGCATACAGCGAGCAAAGCGTAATGACAGCGGCGACACGATATATTTGGCCAACTGTACTATACCTGAAGCCTTGACCCCTCCCCAGAGAGCCTGAGCCACAGATCTTGGACTACCAGACACAGCAGTACAAACTCCTGCCTTACATCGCCTCCGTCTTTGCCAACCTCTTCGTCTCCCGTGCCCTCACCATCCTCTACTTGAATGCTCTCAAGAAGTTGGAGCAGGGGAATGTGGACCTCATGTCGGAAGTATGTACAGTTATCCACATAAGTTTGTATCCACTTTGTGATTTTATCGTACAAGAACGTATTATTGTGCCTACAGTAATTGCACAAAGAGCAATTCTAGCTTGCTCTTAAGATACACAGTTACACACACTCTTGCTTTCTTACATAAAGCTGCTACATGTGCCATGCTCCATACATAACTTAATCACATTTCTATTATATATTTATTTATATGTTTTATTTTTTATTTTTATTTTTTTTATGGTAGCATGGGTTTGTCATTTTGTGTCTCCAATATATTTTGTCCACAAACAGACAGAAGTACTTTTTGGAGCATCTTGGTTGCAGGAGGCTCGGGATCTTACCCTCATTGGAGAAATATTTATTTGTTACTCATCATCTTGTCTTCCAATCACTCTCTGCAATGGCAGACATCAGAGGTGCAGTAGTCCAATGTCGCATTTACACTGTAAATGCTAGCACCTGTTCAGCATATGGAGTTGATTACATTGGTTACTAACAACACACGACCTCAACCCTCTCAGGGCTGATCCAGTTTGTGGGATGGATTCTAATATATTAATTCCTAGTCTGTAATAAAAATCAAACTACCTAAACCATACCCCTGTTCCTTGATTCCACTATTCTTGTATTTCATCTACCTATACATTGAACCTGTCCCTTTCTTTCCTTTCCCTTCCTTCCCTCTCAGCTCCATGCCATCTCTAGCGGTCTGAAGGCGATGGTATCCAACGACGCCACGCTTGGTGTGGAAACCTGCCGCCTGGCTTGTGGTGGACACGGCTACCTGGGTTCCTCGGGTCTACCAGTCCTCTACACTGGTACCACCTGTGGCATCACCTATGAGGGGGAGAATACTGTCTTGTTCCTCCAGGTTGCCAGGTCAGCTGGGAAGGCCTATACAGTATTATTATTATTATTTGTACTGTATTACTTTTTTTATTTATATTTTTTTCTGATTAAAAAAAGTGATAATCAGTCAAATTCAAGGTACATTTAAGAGTCAAAATGCCGGGACACACAAAACTTGGAGGAGTTTAAGTCATTAGAAAGAGGAAAGATAGACTTCCTTAGCTTTAACACAACTTGGTCCTGGTACAGGTGGGGGAGGGGGAACCATAGAAGGTGATGGTGGTGCCATTGTTCTCGATAACACAAAATATGATTGCCACAAAAATTTGTTCATTTGAACACGCTGTGACTGGTGCGGGTGACTCTGTGACCTTTTGTGGTCGGGGGTCACCTTCTTTGAGTTATTTTTTCTGTCTCTCAGGTACCTTGTGAAGTCGTACCGAGCCCTGAGTGCTGGCCAGACCGTCCACCCCTCTGTGTCTTACTTGTCCGCCCAGCAAGCATCATCAAACGCACCACCACTCTCTAATCAAGGTAGGCCTCTGGTAACTCATCACTTTTGGATTGTGTAGATGTCTGGACATCAAATATAGAAAATCATCAAGTTATTTATGCCCTTGATACAGTGCAGTAGTTGGTAAAATCAACAGTAACTCAAATTTGATCATTATTAAAGCTTATCTGACTGGAGACAGAGGTGCATGGGGCAGTTCGTTCGTGGCCACCCCTTCGGGGATCACGGTGTCAGGCAATAGATAGATAGATAGATAGATCTATGTTTCATTATGCACTTACAGTATTTGGATCTTAGCCATTTCATATGTTTATCGTTTGCTGATGAATTTACAAAGATGGTAGTGTGGTGGTAAATGGGAATGGTATGTATGGTCGGACATTGATGATTATGACTCCTGCCCTTGGTCTTTCAGACAAACTCAAAAGACCGAGATGTTTTACATTTCTGGGCAGTCTCCCCTGGATTAGGGTAGACTAGAGACCCTATAGTAACAGAGATTGGCTAACCTCCGCCATATTGAGGCCACTGGTGTCATTAGCCTCTCTTTACACTCAAATATGTCTATGTATGTGTAAAGTCAGTGAAAATAGGCTAGCCTAAACAGATCGGATGCGGAAATACCCTGAGCCGACCAGGCCAAGCGGGATATCTCTATTGGTCTTAACTGGTAAGGTGTCTGCCTCACAACCCAAGGGTCGAGAGTTCGAGCCCCCTCCAGGGCTTTATATTTTCGGGAGGCTATTCCTGCATCTAACGAAGTTTAGCTGTGCTGGTAAAATTGTTCAGATGGTTGAGAGTAAGATCGGAGCTCCATAAATCCTCTTTCGGGTATGGTGTAAAAACCTATTCCTACAGGACAAGGAAGAGGATAGGAGAGTACTGGGGGTGTAGTGAGACTCGCTTGGGTTGGGTTGTGGAGTTGCCAGCCGCTCAAGCGAGTTGCCAACTGGGCCGTTAGTGTGTCTGTGTAGCACACGGTGCGTGTATGCACCGCTCAGTGAAGTTGACTCATCATTCCCATTAACCTCTCTGACGGACTCCGGTCGGTTCAGCTCAGGCTTGTTCCTCTCTGTTCAGAGCCTTCGCTTCCCGGAAGGTGAAGTTGTGTAAAGTCAGTGAAAATAGGCTATCCTAAAACAGATCGGATGCGGAAATACCCTGAGCCGACCAGGCCAAGCGGGATATCGCTATTGGTCGAACTGTTAAGGTGTCTGCCTCACAACCCAAGGGTCGAGAGTTCGAGCCCCCTCCAGGGCTTTATATTTTCGGGTGGCTATTCCCGCATCTAACGAAGTTTAGGTGTGCTGGTAAAATTGTTCAGATGGTTGAGAGTAAGATCGGAGCTCCATAAATCCTCTTTCAGGTATGGTGTAAAAACCTATTCCTACATATGTATATACTGTACTCAGGCACATACCCCATAGCTGGGGATAGCTGACTCGAGACAGAGCTTGAACAGAAACCTTTAAAGTTCCAATTCTTAGGGACCGGGACGATTATTTCGTTCACTCGCCCCTTTCTCTGTCTTGTCGAGTAGATGAATTTTACATGGGGAGGAGGATTCCTAGCCCCCTGCCCCCAGAAGGAAAAGTAAGACAGTAAAAAAGACAGGACAGAAAAGGCTAAGGTTGGGTAGAGGATGCCAAACCTAACTCTGGATAGGACCAAATGGCTAAGGTTCAGTAGAGGATGCCTAACCTAACTTTGGATAGGACCAGCCCTTACCCAATATGCTCTTGAAAAATGCTCTTGCTTTTCATCAGTGGCGGATCCAGCTCAGGCTTAGGGGGGGGGGGGGCTGATATATATACATGAGGGGCGCCATAACTTTATATGTATTGTATTTCAGATAAAATGCAGTATATATCAGATGTAAGGGTGCAATTTTGGTCACTAAGGGGCCCCCCCACCCCCAGATCCGCCACTGCTTTTCATAATAGAAAATCAAACTAGTGACCCCATATTCTGTGCAGAGTTGGTATCAGCGCTGGGTAAGGGTGCACGTTGGCTGGTGAGCGATGTAGTGAAGCGACTACAACAGCTGGGACAGGCCGGACAAAACCCACATGAGGCCTGGAACGCTTCTTCTGTATTCCTCGTCAAGGCTGCTGAGGTTAGAAAACAAGTTCAATGAAAGTGTTGCTATTTACAATGTTTATGATGGAGAGAAGGAAACTTAAGGGAAGGCAGACTGTTTTTCTGGACCTCCTTCTCCCTTGTGTTTAGCCCCATTTTTTTTTAGATTATAAGACGTTTGGCCCATTAGTTTGGCGATTTTAACACCTTTCGCCCCATTTTGTTGTCAATTTTAAGACCTTTTGTACCATTTAGGTGTCGATTATTTCCTGGCGAGCGATAGCGAGCCTGAAATTTAAAGAGGAATCGACCTTCGGTCGGGACATTTTTCTACCGAAAAATGTACAAATTTATCTTGAAGGGGAAGTATAGGGGGTATTTTTCTAAGCTTGATGGAGGTCTAGGGAGGAAACTAAACAAAATCTATGAATAAATGAATGAATAGACCAAACAAACGGCCAGCCTCCCCTTAAGGAACAAGTGTATAGATGATTTAAGCTACTAGAAGAGGCTGGGCAACAACTGCAGCATGAAGTATCCTACACAGAGTTCAAATGTGCCCAGATTACATTGTGAATAACAAGTATAATAATCATATATTTATAGTGGATGGTTGGATGCCTCTCTCTCTCTCTCTATATATATATATATATACAGTATATATATATATATTTTTTTTTATATATACAGTATATATATATATATATATATAATGTATATATATCCCCCCTTCCCCTCTCACAGGCTCACATGCGTTACTACATCTGCGAGAAGTTTGTTGATGGTGTATCGAGTGTATCGGATGTAGCCAGCCCGGGTGTGTGTCGGGTGTTGGGCGAGCTGTGTCGTCTTTACCTCCTCCACCACACATCACTTAACGCGGGACTCGTCATCAGGGTAAACAACGAACTACAGTATACCGTACCACTGCTTTTTCCTACAACTCTGATTTGGCAGTTCTGAAATATTCTTTTAAGCAAATTTTATAATTATTATACCTGTATACAATAATCTACTTTGGGTCTGCTTATTGATACCACGCTTGCCGCAGGACTCACCATCAGGATAAATAGTCTATTGGGTCAGAATGAAACTTGGTACCATCCAAGAGAGCTAACAATTCTAATTATAATATAAAACTTGCAAAACACACAAACCAAAACAGGAATCACATAATATATAGACAAACAAAATTATTATCAAAATCACTGTGTTAAAATAACGCATTGAAGATTTAGCAAATTAATATGGTAATCTGTACAGTACTGTATATGAATTTAATGCTAGGAATTTTATATTTATGTAGTGCGGTGCCCTGAGCAGCAGCACCGTGGGAGAGCTGGAGAATGAGATGTGTGAGGTGCTGGGTAATCTGAGGTCACAAGCAGTACCTCTGGTGGACGTCTTTGACATCCCCGACGCCTTCCTCACCTCCACCCTCGGGGCTTGGGACGGCAATGTGTATCAAAGGTAAGGAGGACCCAATTATGTGACAGGTACCGTACATAAAAATTGTCGATATCAAGCAATGTTACTTACAGTTTCTTACACTTTAGGTTAAGAACACAATATAACAGTTGCTTACTGCCGTGGCAAAGACTAGAAGCAGACTGTATAGATTGTGAAAACTGCCTCATAGCTGCTTATACGCTTCAAAACAAAAGATAACAATGTAAGCATATAGATTGGGATTTGGGTCCTATTACACTATAATTGTATACTGTCCATCAATCCATGTTACTCTACATTTGGGTCCTATTACACTATACAGTAGGGTCTCACATAAAACGAGTTTATGGTCGATAAACGAGGGCGTTTTATGCGAATTCGTTTTATGTGAACACAGCATTTTGGTGGCGCAATATCGTCAATGTTCACTGTAAGCGAAAATTTTCGTACAAAGCGAACGATATTTCGTACGTTTTGTACGATATTTCGGCGTTTTATATGAAAGCGTACGATATTTTGTACGTTTTGTACGATATTTCGGCGCTCTATATGAAAACTCCTTGTATTTGCCCCACTTTGGCGGCGGACTCGTTTTATGTGATCACATTCGTTCTGATCGAAAATTAAATATTAATATTTTAGGTCGGTCGTTTTAATCGAGACTCGTTTTATGCGAACACGTTTTATGCGGGACCCTACTGTAATTGTATACTGTCCATCAATCCATGTTGCCTTCTGCCTTCTGCGTGTCGTAAGAGGCGACTAAAGAGGTTGGGTCGGTGGGCTTGCGACCCCCACCCGGAAAAAATATCTAAGCAAAAAAAACCGAACGAACAGCCTCGGATGCGGACGGAACCAACGTTGACGAACCACGACCGACTAAGGACATGCCTTCGGACATTCTGAGAATGGCTACGTGGAATGTTAGTGGCATGAATGATGGCACAAAAGAGAGAGAGGTTCTGGAAGTGTTAGTGAATGCCAGGCTGGATGTATGTGGAATGACAGAGACCAAATGGAAAGGTTCAGATGTGAGAGAGTGGGAGTGTGGAATGGGTGTGTGTGCTGGAGTGAGTGAAGGAACAGCGAGAGAAGGTGCATGTTTGTTTGTAAGTAGCAAATGGAAGGAATGTGTAAGAGAGTATGGGTCTGTGGGTTCAAGGATTGTGTGGGTGAGAATGAAAGTAGGAATACAAACGTGGGTGATTGTATGCGTGTATGCCCCGACAGAGGATATACTTGAAAGAAAGAAAGAGGAGTTCTGGATGAATGTGGAGGCGTGCCTGGAGAAGTTTGACAAGAACGAAAGAATATTTCTGATTGGGGATATGAATGGTAAGGTGGGTGATAGGAAAGTTGAGGGAGTGGTGGGAGGGTGGGGGGTACCATCAGAGGTGAATGGGAATGGTAGTGCACTTGTGGACGTATGTGTGGGGAGGAGGCTGTGGATAGCCAACACCTTCTTCCGACACAGAATGATCCACAGGTACACATGGAAACGGATGTTGACGATGAAGGATAAGACAGTGGTGGAACGAAAGTCATTGATTGATTATGTATGTGTGGATGAACGAATGAAGAAATCTGTGATGGATGCTAGGGTGTATAGGGGTATTGGAGGGGGTCTGTCTGATCATTATGTAGTGGTAGCTAAGGTTAGGATACAAAAGAAGTGGGTGAGGAGAGCGGGAGGGAGGCGAGAGGAGGGTGGAATGGTGAGGAGGGTGGAGAGGTTGCAGGAGGAGGAAGTCAGGGAGGAGTACAGGAGAGCAGTGGAAAGACGACTAGGTGGGTTCGACCTGGAAGTTATGGAGGAAGTGGAGGAGATGAGCAAGGTGTTTAAGGATGAGATCTGTGCAGCATGTGAGGAGGTGTGTGGAGTGAGGAGAAGAGGGAGGGGAGTGAAAGGTACAGCATGGTGGACAGAAGAGGTAAGAATAGCTGTGGAAGAAAAGAAGAAAGCATATAGAGAGTGGTTGGGTAGTAGAGGGAATGAAGATTCCGAGAGACAGAAACGAGCGAGGTACGTGGAGAGTAAGAGGGTGGTGAAGAGAGTAGTGAAGGAAAGTAAGAGAAGAGTAGATGAGGAATTTGGAAGGAATCTGAGTGTAAAATGGAGGGAGAGTAAGAAACTGTTCTGGAAAGAAGTCAAGAAAGTTAGGGAAGGTAGCAAGGGAAACAGTAAGGGTGTGAAAGATAAGAATGGGATAATGCTAGCCGAGAAGCAAGAGAGAGTCGAAAGATGGAGGGAGTACTTCAGTGAGTTGCTAAATGAAAGGAATGAAGAGCCAGCAAACATAGCTGGATATGGTATGGGAGGGAGAAGAAGAGAAGTAGTGGAGGAGGAGGTGGGGATCAGGAGGTCAGAAGTGTGGGAAGCCATGAAAAGAGTGAAGTTGGGGAAAGCACCAGGAACAGATGGAGTGTGTGGGGAAATGTTGAGGTATGGTGGTGAGATAGTGATAGAATGGGTATGGAAAATGTGCAAACTAGCATGGGAGAAGGGGAGTGCACCCGATGACTGGAAGACTGGCATAATAGTCCCCCTATATAAGGGCAAAGGGGAAAGAGGAGTGTGTGGTAACCACCGAGGAATATGTCTTCTAAGCGTAGTAGGGAAGGTATACAGTAGGGTAGTGATTGAGAGAGTGAGAGTGAGAACGGAGAAATGGATAGGCGACGAGCAGGGAGGTTTTAGGAAGGGAAGAGGATGTGTAGATCAGATTTTTACCCTGAATTGTGTTGTGGAGAAGTATCTGGAGAAGAAACAAAAGGTGTATGTTGCCTTTATGGACTTGGAGAAGGCCTATGACAGAGTGGATAGAGAAGGTTTGTGGAAAGTACTTAGAATATACGGAGTAGAGGGCAAGTTGCTGAAAGCAGTGAAGAGCATGTATGAGGGTGCAAAGGCGGCAGTACGTGTGGAGAGTGAGCAGAGCGAGTTCTTTGACCTGAATGTTGGTTTGAAACAGGGGTGTGTGATGTCCCCGTGGTTGTTTACTGTATATATGGATGGAGTTATGAAAGAAATACTATCAAGAGCAGTGGATGTTGGTGTATCGCTGAAAAGGGAGGGAATTGAGTGGAAGCTACCTATACTGCTGTTTGCGGATGATACAGTTCTGATGAGTGATAATGAATGGGAGTTGCAGGGTCTGGTAAATGAGTTTGGAACAGTGTGCGAAAAACGGAATTTGAAGGTAAATACGGGGAAGAGCAAGGTTATGGTCTTCGAAAGGGGTGAAGTCACAGAGTGTGAGGTGAAGCTGAACGGTCAGGCTATGGAGATCGTCAACTCTTTTAAGTATCTGGGCAGTGTGTTGAGTAAAGATGGGACTATGGATGAAGAGGTGCGGGAGAGGGTACAACAGGGGAAGAGGGTTGTAGGAACGCTAAAAGCAGTAACAAGAAATAGGGTGGTCAGTATGGAAGTGAAGAAGTCCTTGCATGACAGTGTGGTAATCCCGACACTGACTTACGGAAGCGAAGCATGGACGTTGGTTGAGAGACTCAGACCAAGAGTGAGAGCAGTGGAAATGAATTACTTAAGGAGTGCGTGCGGAGTTACATGGAGGGATAGACAGACTAATGAGGAAGTAAGAAGGAGGTGTGGTGTGGAGGTAGATGTGCTGGAAAGTGTGAAAAGGAACAACTTGAGATGGTTCGGCCATATGGAACGTATGGAAAGCGAGAGAATGACTAAGAGGGTGTACGAGAGCGAGGTGGAGGGACAGAGGGGGAGAGGTAGACCGAATATGAGGTGGAAGGATGGAGTGAGGAACTACATGAACGAAGGCGGTGCTGGTTGGGGGGAGGGGCGTCGACTGACTGGGGACAGAGGTGCATGGGGGCGGTTCGTTCGTGGCCACCCCTTCGGGGATCACGGCGTCAGGCAATAGATAGATAGATAGAATCCATGTTACTCTACATTTGGGTCCTATTACACTATAATTGTATACTGTCCATCAATCCATGTTACTCTACATTTTAGGTGAAAAATTATAATAAAACAATTACTGACTGCCGCGGAAAAGCCTATGCGTTTGATAGTAGCTGCATCCAACTGCAGACATGCTTTGCCTTCTTACGCATCAAATCAACCAAGCTACAGACCAACATGGTGAAACACATACAATAGCACTGGATATATCAAAGGCATTTGATAGAGTCTGGCATTAATCCCTATTGTCGAAGATGTCACACTACGGCCTTGCATCATTAGTTCCACTAATTTCTTCTTATCTTCATAACAGAAAAATATGTGTAATGGTAGATGGCCTTTATTCTCAATTTCACTCAATAAATGATGGTGTTCCCCAGGGATCAGTTTTGGCCCCAATTCTGTTCCTCATTCATATCAATGATCTCGTATCTACCACTCATAATCCAATACATTCCTACGCAGATGACTCAACACTCCACAGTTCCTTCACATTTACCAATTCATTCACCCAACCCGATCTTATAAATTAAAAAATAAACACTGCAATTTCTCTGAACCAGGACCTTTCTAGAATTAATGGATGGGGACAAAAGAATCTAGTTTCCTTTAATGCACAGAAAACAAAGTACATTAAATTTTCTAACCGACAGAATCTCACTGACTCCCATATATTTTTTAATGATGTAAATATTCCCACTTCCCCTAGTATTGACATTCTCGGTGTAACATTAACTACTAACTTGAGCTGGACACATTATGTTAGAAGCATTGCTAAGAATGCCTCTAAAAAACTGGGACTCCTGTACAGAGTTCGAGAATTCTTCACTGACGAGCAGTTGGCCGTAATATATAAAAGTCATGTGCGTTCTCAGATGGATTACTGTTCACCTCTGTGGGGTGGAAGTGGAGTGGTTGCATTGAGGCAGTTTGACAAAATTCAAAATAAAGCTATTAGATTAATCAATAACCCTGCAATCACACAGGACCTTCCTACATTATCCATACGAAGAAACGTTGCATCCCTTGCATTATTCTACAGATATTTTCACAGCAATTGTTCAGAGGAACTTGCTTCAATTGTGCCGCCTCTCCACATCTTTCCCCGTAGAACTAGGGCAGCTGAGAGCGCCCATGAATTTACACTTTCTCCTCCACAATGCAGAACTTCTGCTTATCAGAATTAATTTATCCCCAGAGCTACTACTCTTTGGAATTCACTTCCCTCGAATTACTTTCCACAAACTTACAATCTACAAATGTTTAAATCCAGTTGTTACAAACATTTTATGAATGGAGGATGCCTTTAGGCATATGGACCTTTTTGTTTTATCTGTGTTTTTCCTTCCTCCGTTCATTGTCTCTTTAAAAAAAAAAAAAAAAAAAAAATTTTTGTCGGAACCGGAGAATGGAGAAATTTTTTCCTGTGTGATAACTGCTTTACAAGGAGGTCTGAGGAATTAAATTTTTCCCCCTTTTTAGTCTAAGAGCAAACTAAAAATACATTGTTGGCAAATAGCATAGCCTACACTGGTAATCTGTATCAGAGGTAAGAAGAAGAGGCTTAGAAATTTGTGTAGACCTCCCTATCTGCCATAACTAGTGGAAGACAGGAACATAAACAAATACTGTAGAATTAAAGAAAGAAAGTTGGCCCACGTTGTATGAAGTTACAAGAGTTAAAATGTAAAACTTGCAAACAAAGTCAAACCAAAACTGGGACAAAGACAATATAGTCAAAACAACATATCAAAATCGCTATGACTTTTGACTGGGATGTTAGCTTGTATCAGCACGACAATGTAATTTTAATCATATTCTGATTACCATTTGAAGATTTTCTTAAGCTTATTATCTACCTTCAGGAAACTCATGCCCAATCCTCACTTTTCCTATTTTTTTTTCTTTTTCCCTTCATTTCCTTTTTTGTTTCTTTTTTTTTTGGGGGGAGGGGGGGGTGGCCGACTCAAGACAGAGCCAGAATAGGGACAACACAACAGAAAACAATGAACACACAAAAACAAAATACTGTACACATTCACACACACCTTCAGGCCTCAAATGGGTAAATACGATCTCAATAAACCCTGTGAATAACATAAGTCCTTTGTAAACTACATAAATTTGTCTACCTTATCCTAAAAATTTGTCATTGTTCTGAAAGGTTTAACAACAAACCAAGTGAATGCTTCTCTACCCTTCCAGGTTGTTTGACGAGGCCTTAAAGAGTCCGCTGAACAAGACCGACGTGCCCGAGGCCTATTACAAGTACCTCCGACCTCTCATGAAGGCCAACCTCTAGGTCTCCGTTCAAGAATGATCACCGGTTAACCCTTTTGGTATGATCACGTTTTTTTACGTCTCATTTTTTGGGCTATTTATGTAGGATTTTGTATAGCCTTTTTAACCCGTTGAGCCTCATCTGAAAAGTAACTTACTGTAACACCCAGTCCCAGGCATTATTATTATTATTTTTGTTTAATATTAAACAAAATGGGGTGGCTCAAGGTGGTCTCTGTGGGCTGCCAAATTTGCCCACATTTTAACCCTTCCTACCCGGGCTGCCTTAGGTAAGGACAGCTCGGAATAAGGGCCGCTACCCGGTCTGCCTTACCTAAGGCGGCAGCTTAATAGCCTAATTAAGCTTGGTCTGAATGCCGTGCGTACGACGTATGTCAACAAACCCAAGCGTTGCGTCACTGCACCTCCGAAAACAAGAAGGAGAAGACTCTTCAATGTTATTGTTCTGACGTAAGACGAAATTAGTGTCTGAAAAGCCCCCATATTGGCAACATCTCTGCAATATTTGCTCCACTGAAATCGTCATCACAACTGAACCAGTTGACTTACAGAGCTCTACTCAACGCCAAAATACAGATTGAAAACCGCACTACGATTATAGATGAGTGGGAAAGTTCTAGCAGTGAAAATAAACATAAATACGGTAGCCTAGGCCTAGACGTTTTTCAGCCATTTCGCCCGGGTACGGGCGACCGTCCTTAGTTAAGACTGCCCGGGTAGGAAGGGTTAAGCTACTGTACCATGTATACAAATCTGACACCCCTACGAGCCTTTTGGGAGGCTTAGAATTATTTTAATAAGGCGAAAATAGCCATCGTTGGTGCTGTGGGTTACATAAGTAGGCCTAGGCGTCGGCCAATGGGCGTCACTGGGGCTGGATGGGTCAATTTTAATCAGATTCTTGATAGATGAGTTTTATGTTTAATAGTGATCAATTTTTAACCTTTCATACCATGGGAGGACTCCCACTTAACCTTAAAGGGAAGGTGTATACCTCGTGTGTTATGAGTGCGATGACCTATGCCTCGGAGACGTGGCCAGTTAAAGCGAAGGATATCAATAGAATAGAATGGAATGAGAAGAGAATGGTGAGAGAGATATGTGGGGTTAATCCAGGGATGGGGTATTGAGTGAGGAATTAAGAAGGCGTCTGGGCATTATGAGTATCAGTGAAGTGATGCGCATGAACTAACCTGGTTGATTTGGACATGTGGAGTGAATGGATGATCAGAATTGGGTGAAGAAATGCCGGACTGTGAACGTGGGCGGAGCTGCGCTTAGTGGTAGACCTAGAAAGACATGGGATCAGGTACTCCGGTCCAATCTCAAAATAAAGAACTTGACAATAGAGGTAGCCCTTGACAGTTTCGCCTGGGCCTCCATTTAGGATGTGAGACTCCAACCACATTCTCTATGGACAAAACGGTCTTTAAACTTGTATGTATGTATGTATCTAGAGACCGGTGTGGAGTATGCGGTAGCATTCCAAAGTTGTACACAGGAGGCCTGGGGATTGATTTCCCATTGAGCGAATTTTAATCTAAGTTCACCCCCCTCGGCCTCTAAACCCCTCTTTGCAATGCCGGACATCAGAGGTGCAGTTGACCTGTTCTCTGCTCGGAATCAAGCCAAATCTGTTCTTCGACTTGCACAATTTCATCAATAATAAATGCACTGAACTATCCAATTCTAGCTCTTCCCAAGCTTTCTGGCATCTAGCCAAAAACCTCTCGAACAATTTCTCTTCCTCGTCTTTCCCTCCCCTTTCCCACTCTGATAGTACAACCGTACAACCATCACTTCTTCCTCTGACAAAGCTAAACTCTTCGCTCAAACTTTCGCTAGAAACTCCACCTTGGATGATTCCGGTGCTATTCCTCCCTCTCCACCCTCCTCTCTCTTACTTATGCCTAATATCCTAATCTCTTCTAAAGATGTACTTTCTACCCTCTCTGGGCTTAACACTAATAAGGCGTACGGTCCGGACGGTGTTCCTCCTGTTGTTCTCAAAAACTGTGCTTCCGTGCTGACTCCCTGCCTAGGCAAACTCTTTTGTCTCTGTCTATCCTCTAAAGTCTTCCCTTCATGCTGGAAATTTGCTCACATTCAACCTGTCCCAAAGAAGGGTGACCGCTCTCAACCCTCCAACTATCGTTCAATTGCTCTCATCTCTTGTCTATCTAAAGTTTTTGAAACTATTCTTGCTTCCAAATTTCTTAAGCATTTCTCTTCTCATAATCTGCTCTCAGATCGCCAGTATGGCTTCCTTAACCCGGGAACGGCGGAAAAGCTCTTAAGAGGTTTTACTGGGCGACGGCGGCAAAGCTCTTAAGAGGGAGGCTTAAAAATACCATTTAAACAGCACTAAACAATTTTTTTTTTTCCCTATACCTCATATCACTCCTCCACATCCCCTCCTTCCTCCCTTTCCCCTCCCCCTTCAATTATCACCTATTTTCCCTGTTATCCCCTAATTTGTTGGTATATTTTTGTGCTAACATTAGCAAACTGTGTGGAGGATGTGCTTACGTGCCTAGCAGGTGTGTTATACAAGCGAGTGTGTGTATGAGTAGGCTCAGTGTGGCTTGAGGCCTCGTGGAGGGAGGGGTTGCCTCAATTTTCTCCAAAATTCATGAATGGGCTGGTCCATCTATATTCGCAATTTTGACCAGAAAAATTATATTTTCACTGGTTTGATTGTTGTTACAGGTTACTATCTTCATAGTGAAGGTAAAATAGGCTCATATGAATAGGTATTGACGATATTTATTGTAAAATGACGATTATAGGCCTGAATGGAGCCCATATGCTCGCCCATGGGGAGCTAGTTCATTACCCCCCCCTCGCAGTTCCCGGGTTAAGGGTCGCTCTACTGGTGATCTTCTTTCATATCTTACTAACTCTTGGTCATCCTCCTTTCGGGACTTCGGTGAGACTTTTTCTATTGCACTAGACATATCGAAAGCTTTCGATAGAGTCTGGCACAAATCTTTAATTTCTAAACTACCCTCCTTCGGTTTCTATCCCTCCATCTGTGCCTTTGTCTCTAATTTCCTTTCCGGCCGTTCCATAGCCGCGGCTGTGGACGGCCATTGTTCACTTCCTCACCCTATAAACTCCGGTGTTCCTCAGGGCTCTGTCCTATCTCCTATTCTCTTTCTAATTTTTATAAATGATCTCCTTAACTGTACCTTAATTCCCATCCATTCATACGCAGACGACTCAACCTTACACTACTCCATTAGTTTTTCAGAACGCCCCAGCCAGCAATCCCTTAACGACAAACGTAATGAAGCCATAGAACTCTTAAATTCTGATTTAAATACTCCAATTGGGGCAGAGAAAACGTAGTTACCTTTAATGCTTCCAAAACCCAATTTCTCCATCTATCTACCCGTCAGGATTCCCAGCGGACTATCCCTTATTCTTCAACAATACAAAAATCAACCCTTCATCTTCTCTCAATATTCTTGGTGTCTCTTTTTCTTCTGCTCTCATTTGGAAGGACCATATTACCAGTCTTGCTAAGGCAGCCTCCCAGAAGCTGGGTGTGCTCAACCGCCTTAGGGGGTTCTTTTCCCCAGCACAGCTTCTTGCTCTGTACAGGGGCATAGTGCGTCCTTGTATTGAGTATTGTTCACATGTGTGGGGAGGTTCCTCTCACACCACTCTCCTAGACAAAGTTGAAAGGAAGGCCTTTCGTATCATTAACTCCCATCCACTCACCAACTCTCTGCAATCTCTCTCTCTCTCCGCCGCAATGTTGCATCTCTCTCGCTATTCAATCGCTACTATAATAATCAGTGTTCCTCAGAGCTTTCCCAGTGCATACCACCTCCTTTACGTAGGGCACGTGGTACCCGTCTTGCAACTCAATCCCACCCCTACTCTGTGCAACTCTCCAACCCAAGAGTGAAACGTTACTCTCAAAGTTTCTTCTACTCAACAGCTGAGCTTTGGAACTCTCTCCCAAAATCAGTCTTTCCCTCTTCCTATGACTTAAATTGCTTCAAACTCCGTGTCCAGGCATTTTGGCTCGATCGTCCCTTGATTTTGGCCCTGTCACTCTTTCAACTATGGGGGAGGCACTCACTATAGGCAATTCTGCCTTTTGCCTCCCTCAATCACATAGAATTTTTTTTTCGCAAATACAAGGTGATCAGCATGATTGACCTGATTTCAGAATACATTCACAATCACAGCCATTCCAACATTAGGCTTCACCAAATGGCTGAAATGTTACAATTTATAAAGCTTAAGGGGTTAACACTATCTGGTGCGACATCTTGTGGGTTGTCATGATATTTTGTTTAATCATTATTGAGGGGTTTGATTACTGCCCAGGGAAAATTAACACCTGCATGGGGTGAAATGTCTAATAATTGCCAGATTAATTTGGCAAAACTTCTTAAAATTTCAAAAGTAATTGAGTGAAATATGGACGATCCTAAAAGACTTGCTCCACAAACTTATAAGGTTAAAAAAGTGCAATCATAATAATATGCAGTAAGATTAAGACTATACAAAACTTTTCTGTGCCATACATTTAGATATGCTTCTATTAACTTTTGTGCCATATATTTAGATATGCTTCCATTATGTTAAGTTTATAAGTGTGCAACAAGCATTTTTTATATAAATATATCCTATACAAGTACTGTAATTATATATAGTAAATTATCAAAACATCAGGGCAATATTGTACAGGTATACTCTTTCCTACCGCTAGGCCTACTCTCATTTTCTACAGTAGGTAATTCTCCAGTTTTGCATAATTTGTTGTGAATGTTTCTGCAAGTGATCTTTATTATATAGTAGGCTACAGTATTAGTATAGTATATGTAGCTTGATATGTATATAAGTTTGTTTCTGCAAGTGATGTTTATTATATAGTAGGCTACAGTATTAGTATAGTATATGTAGCTTGATATGTATATAAGTTTGTTTCTGCAAGTGATGTTTATTATATAGTAGGCTACAGTATTAGTATAGTATATGTAGCTTGATATGTATATAAGTTTGTTTCTGCAAGTGATCTTTATTATATAGTAGGCTACAGTATTAGTATAGTATATGTAGCTTGATATGTATATAAGTTTGTATTAATAAAGTTTTATGGGATAAGTCATTTCCATAAATCTTTGTACAGTATTATAACCATAATGTTGCATAGGCTAATTTGTATTTGTTCATATGTAGATCAGTACCAGTAATACTTCTGTTTGTAAAAGCCTTATCCCTACACAGGCCGGTGTATAGTCTCTTTTGTTTTGTTTTCAGCTGAGGGTAAATTGCCATGTTATTATATTGATCACTTAGCTACAGGTATTATTTGGATTTTTTAGCCATATATGTTGTTGATTATATGAAAACTTTGATATAATATGTTGCAAAGACAAACCAATTTTTTATTTTTCTATCGATTATCAAGAAATCAATTGCTAAGGTATTCAAATTACTGTCAACTGAAATAAAGCCAACTATTGTATGAGAAGTAACGCACACTGACATATGAAATAATTTATTCCCAACGGTTTCCGTGACAAGTGCCGCCCTCTTAACCCCCTTCAGCACAGTGACGTTATTTTCATCATATTATGGTTACCATTAGATGATTTTCTTTAGCTCCCAATCTTTCTTCTATTCAACAGCTGAGCTCTGGAACTCTCTCCCTGTATCAGTCTTTCACTCATCCTATCTATGACTTAAAAATTGTTTCAAACTCTGTGTCCAGACATTTTGGCTCAAATATTTTGTTGATTTTGGCTCTGCCAGTCTTTCAACTCTGGGGGAGGCACTCGTCACAGGCAGTTTTGCCTTTTGTCTCCCTCATCCACATAAAAAGAAAAGACAACTTATAATTTACCTATAGGACTCAAAGGGGTAAATACGATCTCAATAAACCCTCTGAATATTTTAAGTCCTTATTAAACTGCATAAAATTGTTAATTATAATAGCCAGAATCATAGGTAAAAAAGTGTCATCATGCTGAACGGGTTTAAAGCATAGGAGTTCTTTATGTTTCTACTCAAGAGGCAGTTGTCAAGAAAACAGTTCAGAATAATTAATTTTGTCTGTCATTGCGATTTTTTCTTGTAATTCTATGAGCATGCCAGTGTGATTCTTCTGCCAGCCCTGTGTATATCTTAAGTCTGTTTGTTTTCAACTAAAGGTAAATTGAATTCCCTAGCAGCTGATTTCTCGATACTTAGTTTAAAGATATGAAACTACAGTACATGTACAATATATCTGCATCATATAAAAACCAGGTGTTAATAAATAGGAACATATTTCACTACAGAATCTTTGTAATTGATTAGTACAGTACTGTACAATCGCGCTAATAAGTGATGTCTCGGCACCAAGATTGTTTTGATCAATAATTGGTATCAGCAAAATCTAAGCTTCTTTTCTTCATATCGAGTGAAATATACAAACCTGTTCCTACACTTACCCACCCTAATCAACATCTGACAGATATTAATACAAGCTGGGACATGATTTATTAGCGCCACTGTACATCAGTTATTTGTGATCCCCCCACTCCAGCACCACCTTGCCACCTCTCAATAATTTTGGATAGTTTGGCTAACAGTGACCCATTGTGGGGCCATTGTCTAGGTAGTATGCCTATACTTACACCAAATGTATTACCCAGCCATGGCAAGGAGTTCTCAGGGTAAATACAGTACAGGTCTCCCTCGATTTACGATTTAGGTTAAGTTCCTGAAAACCTGATCTTAAATAGAAAATTGTATAGCAAACCCTAAAATTAATGGGGATGCATTCTCGGACCAGCCAAAACCCAAACCCAAACACCTAAAAACCTATAGGGTAAGACGGGGTAATTTCGCCAAAAAACACTTTTTTTGACGAATAGAAACTGCCACAAATGGAATTTTGTATTTTTTATTCATTCAGCTTTTCTGCTATAGATACCCCCCAAAAAAAATATATACCGGTATATAATGTTTTGGTCATGCTGCCAAATTTTTAAAAATAGTTACACTCGTGGTGAAATTACCCCGCCGGGCGGGGTAATTTCACCACAACCTGTTTTACGCATCATCTAGCTACTAAACTAGATAACATTATATGGTTAATGGCCAGACAAAACATTAGTGCGCAGGTAAAAGCAATGAAAACATTTACAAACCCAAACTGCCACTAAACATGCCAATAGAAAAACGTCGCACGCACACACACACAACTGAACAGGGTGGGCAGAGATGCAGGTGTGTCACACATGTAGGCCTAGGTGGCACTGTGTCTAGTGCGGGTGTGGACGTGTCTGGTGCGGGTGTGGAGTTGTGGATATGTAGTGTGGGTGTGGACGTGTCTAGTGCGGGTGTGGACGTGTCTAGTGCGGTTGTGGACGTATTTATTAGGCCTACGGGTGTGGAAATATTTAGTGCGGGTGTGGATGTGTCTCGTGTGGGTGCGGCGTGTAGGGTGCTAGTGCAAAGTACCAGGCAGCAGCTGACGGCTACTGCCAACACTGTGTCACACACACCACCACAGTGTACGCACCCACATATAAACACACCCACAAACACCCCCACACACCGTGACACACCTGACCATACCGTCAGACTAGCCCCGACACCAGGCCCCGCGAAACTGCAGCACAACCTAAGCCAAACTAGCTCTACAACCTAAGCTAAACTAGCTATACAACCTAAACCAAACTAGCTCCACAAATTAAGGCAAAACTGCTCTACAACCTAAGTTATGTCCTTGGCCTTGCTCGGGGCCTTGGGGCTGTTCGGCCAGGCAGCTTGGGGAACAACAACAACAACAACAACCTAAGCCAAACTGCAGCCAAATCTATGCAATAGTATCTGAGATATCGGCGTTTGAATGCAAATTATTAGCGTCACGGCAAAATTACCCCGCGGCGAAATTAATAATAAATAATGATAATAATCTGGTCTTTTATTTCTCGCAAGCGCCAGTTCTTCCAGAGGAATTCACTAGCGCTCGTAACACATTGCACCACAATCAAGAGAAGTGTGGTGCAGTTCACCTGTAGTTCAAGCAACAACAACTATTTAACATGGCAGCCGTTAGAGTCTGTAACGACCTGTCACTGTGCCACTTGGAAGATCATAACTCCTACAGAAGAGAAAGGTTTTCAACTGTTTTTTGAAAGAGTCTATGGAGTTCAGCTGTCTAATTGATAAATGCAACTCATTATATAACCTAGGAGCCACGAAAGAAAAGGACCGATCAGAGAAAGAGGACTTCTGGATAGCTACCGGTTCATCAAGACGCAGCACATCATCACTGCTTCTCAGGATCGCACCAGAACGTGCCAAAGGGCGTCTCAAGAGGTCAGCAAGATACTTAGGTTCGCCAAACATAAGTGCCTTAAAAGTCATAAGACACAACTTAAACTCTATCCTAGCTTTAACTGGCAACCAGTGCAGCTCTATTCAAATATGAAGAAGTGGGGGTTCTTGGAGGTAATTCAAATATGAGCCTCGCTGTTCTATTTAGTATGGACTGAACTTTTTTTAGCAAGTAATTAGGAAGGCCAACCAATAAGGCATTACAATAGTCCACACGTGATAGGACAATTGAGTGAACCAATGTTGGAAGACAGCGCTTGTTAAGAAACCGTCTCACTGAATACAAGTTTCTGATCTGGAGATTACAAATTTTGATGACCTGATTGATGTGATTCTCATAGTTCAATTTAGAGTTAAAGTATACTCCAAGGTTTCGCACTGAGCTTACTGGGTGAAGTTGAGAACCTCCTATATCCAGAGTCACTACATTTTCAGCATCATTTCCCCTTCTATTTCCATGAATGATAATGATCTCTGTTTTGTTCTCATTCAGTTTGAGTTTCCGCTTTGCCATCCAGATCTTAATGTCAGACAATAAAGATTCCATTTTGGTCTTAGTATCATTAATGTTTTCTATCTTCACATACAACTGAGTGTCATCAGCGTAAAAGTGATAGCCAACACCATGAGCATCTAGCAAGGATGCCAAGCTGCTAGTGTAAACTATAAAGAGGATCGGTCCCAGAACCGATCCCTGAGGAACTCCAAACAACAGGGGGTCCTGGTCAGAGATGGTATGGCCATTGGCCAATCACCACACGCTGAAATCTATCTGATAAATATGATTTGAGGAGCAAGAGTGCTCTTTCACGAACACCGTAAGAGTGCAGATCTTTTAACAGTAGGTCATGGTCCACTGTATCGAAGGCCGCAGAAAGATCAAACAAAACTAAGAGAGACGCCTTCCCGTTGCATGTGTTCTCCACCAAGTCATTCTGAATCTTACATAAAGAGCTCTCAGTTGAATGGTATTTCCTATATGCAGACTGAGCAAGAGGAACAGCTTTGTTCTGTTCAAGCAAGGGTAACAATTGATCAAGTATGGCCCGCTCAATTATTTTTGAAAGAAATGACAAGTTTGAAACAGGTCGGTAATTTGACATATCCTCAGCATCAAGTCCAGGTTTATTTAGAAGAGTACCAATAGAGCTTGTTTCTCAGATTGAACAAAGTTACCCTCCATGAAGCATCTGTTTGCAATTTTACTGATGAAATCTGCAACCCTGTCTTACCCTAATAATTTTGTAAATTTGGGCATCGGATAGTGAGGGAGACCTTTACTGGAAACTGTTTGTGCCTGTCACTTTATGCAGAGCTGCCCTGGTTTACAAGGCAACTCTGCATAAATTGCGTGGATGATGGGTGCAACCAACCTACCACTAGGGGATTATGTTGTTTGCGGTTCGTGTTCATTTATATATTTTATGGGATATTCGTCTCTACTTGTGGTTATACAGTATACATATACGGTATGAGAGATACTGTACAGTCACGAGCCATGGCATAGTCAGTAGAGCGTCGGCTGCTGATCAAAGGGTCGGCGGATCGAGCCCGCACTGTCAACATTTTATTGGTAGATTTTAAGCTTGGGCAACTTGACTATAGATTCGTGACAAACGCCTAATGTTCATGGCCACCCCTTGTCAGGAATTACGGCGTCTGGCAAAAAAAAAAAAAAAAGAGAGGGACAGAGAGGAATACAAGTGGTGAGTAGATTTTGTTCATGCCACTGTGTATTGTTGATTTGTCATTATTCTTGTTAACATTATACAGTTTGTTACAGAATAATCCATTCTACATTATCCATTTTTTTATGTATCGGTAAATAGGACAGAGGTGCATGGGGGCGGTTCGTTCGTGGCCACCCCTTCGGGGATCACGGCGTCAGGCAATAGATAGATACAGTAGATAGAAATATTAAAGCACTGGTGATCAGTAAACTATTATAAACTGTGATGAAATAATTATGGGTGCTATAAATCCTAAATACAGTACCGGTAATATAGAAGTATGTTATATTGGAATGTTTCTTATATATATATTAGTTTCATAACTACAAAAGTAAGATGTAAAATGAACATTGTTTTGGCAATAAAAGTGCTGTTCTATCTCTTTGTACTCAAGATTTGATGCTGGTTCAGGGCTATTTTATTATTATTTTTGTTTTAGATATTATATGCATAGAAATGAGAAGTGCAAAAACAGAATATAACAGACCATTACATAAATTAAATATATATATCCTGTTTGCCTGCTCCACATATAATAACATAAATAAAAGTAGCACTGGGCCACCCTGCAAATCTTATCAGGTGTACAGTACTGCACATTTGTACTGTACTGGACAATGGTAGTTTGGAGATTAGGGAACAAATGAGTAGCATTACATACTTTTATATATTATATTGACTAAAGCAAATCTTTATCTCTTCAGAATACAGTTCTGGCTAAGTAGCATTTAAAATGTTCCAATAATTAAATAAATATACAGTACAGTAGGTTAATTGTTGAAATGGGTATTCTGCAGAACAACTACTGTACTCCTCAATTACGGGATTCCTGTCCCATGGAATTATTTTTTTTCGCTATTACCTTACTCAGGGGACCTTAGTGATGTGCGGATAAGTGCTACTTTTCTTATTTTGTCAATTTGATTTTCACCCCTATAACATTATCAGAGTTATTTTTGTACAGCCACTCCAGGACACTATGTTTACATTCTAGCCTCCTTGGGGGCTTCTACCCAATGTTTAGTAGCCAATCAGAGTGGAGCTTCACCTACAAGAAGTCCGTACATTTTTATTGGTACTTTCCTGTTATGGACAGCCAAAGCTGAAGATTACAGAGTAAACACCATAGATTTTATCCCATCATATTTTTATACTGTAGTTTTAACCCTTAGGCACACCTAAAGTATCCAATTAAGTTTTTGTCCCACTCCCTAAGTATATCTCTGCTCACTCAGAGCCAGTTTCGCGCCCGGCGATAATTTGTTTCTGTGACGATTTTATCCACCAAAAAATCCTTGTATTTGGATAAATGAGGTACCATCGGCTTCGTTATTGATTGAACTTGAAGATAAGCAAATAAAAACATAGAATAAATACAAAACAAATACATTGGGGCACTCCGAAATAAGAATTGTAAAAAAAAAATAGAAATACCTTATTTCCAACTCGTGCTCGCTCAAATTTTGTGGGCAACATTTTTGATTTGCATACATATATGGAATCGGAATTTTATGAGGATTACACTGGTAACTTCAGAATTACTATAAACCAAATAGTTACCGAGATACACAAATAAACGTGAAAGTATCGAAAACAGACTGAGCTGTACTCTGCCCTCTTCCCATGCCAGCCGTGAGTAAACTGATAAACTGAGGGGGTTGCCAATTTTTTCCATTGAACTAGACTTAATACTGAGTATCTATGCCAAAAATGACGCGCGTCAGACGAAAACTTAATTTTTGGCGAATATTTTTAAGTTTAATGACGCTAAACGAGTCATCGTGCACTTAGGGGGTAAATACCCTAATGACGCACATAGAGACATCGTGCACCTAAGGGTTAATTCCCAATCAGCGGGGGTGTGGGGGCGGCAGCCCCCACCCATAATACAGTACTAGGATTTGTTAGGTTAGGCTAATGTCTTTTCAAAGTTGACTAAATCGAGTAAACTCTTGGATTGTTGGGGTATCTGAATTACAATTAACAATGCAAATGCTAATAAAAAGTGCTTTCCGCACTTTCTAACAATAAAATACACACTTACAAAGCATTAAAATACATAAATAAAATAAATAAAACTTAAAATAACAGGAGTTGTAGTTATGCAGAATTACTGTGATATACAGTACTCTATTCCACTGAAGCTTGCATCTGGAACCTGGGGTCGATTTCAGAGGTTGCTCCTGATTGGCTTTCAGGGCTTCATCTTCAGCCAATGAGTGGCGAAGATTGTCTGTACCTTTCTCCACTTATTTAGATTTATGCCGGAACGTGGCAGAACTGATACTATCTTCATTCTTAGGCAACTGCAAGAGAGGTTCTTAGAGGAAAACAGGGAGTTATACCTAGTTTTTGTAGATCTGGAGAAGGCCTTTGACTGGGTGCTAAGGGAAGTATAGCAGTGGGCTATGAGAAAACTCGGAGTAGAAGAGTGGTTGGTGCGTGTGATAACGAGAATGTATGAGGGGTCACGGGCATCAGTTAGATTGAATGGGGTCCTGAGCGAAGAGTTCCCAGTAAAAGTTGGAGTTCACCAAGGTTTAGTGCTGAGCCCATTACTGTTTGTTTTGGTCCTAGAGGCTCTGTCAAGGGACTTTAGGACAGGACTCCCATGGGAGTTGTTATATGCAGATAACTTATCGCAGATAGTGCGCAGGAAGCAGAGGCAAAGTTAAAAAGATGGAGAGAGAGTATGGCAAACAAGGGTCTTAAGAGTTAGCATAGATAAAACGAAGGTCATGATTAGTGGAGTAATAATAATAATAATAATAATCTGGTTACTTATATAGCGCCCGTATCTCCTCCTTCGAGGATTCACAAGCGCTTGGCTTTCTTTAGTCTACCAGAGACCATTACCCATCCCCCTTGCTCATGGGGAGATGGTAACCGCCGGCTGTATCCCACAAAAACTTTTCAATCTGAGCGGGGATTGAACGCGAGACCTTCAAGATGGGAATCAGGCACGCTACCAACTGAGCCAGCCGGACGGCTGAGTAGGGCGCGGAACTATGGAAAGAAGCGGATATATCTATGGGAAGGAGGTGGGAAGTAACTCGATTCAATGTTGCATTTGTAGTGACTGGGTACATGAGATGTAATGGAGCTAGAGGACCTTTGACAAGAATTATAGACTTATATGTACAGTGTGCAAGGGAGAACTTGTGTTAAATGTTAGTGTTGATTTCGACAGTGTAACGCTGGAGTATGTAAATAAATTGTGCTATTTGGGCGATATGGTTTCCGTCGGAGGTGGCGCTGAAGCTGGCTCCATTGCTAGAGTCAGAAGTGGCTGGGGGGAAGCTTAGAGAACTGTTGCCACTCCTGACCATGATATGACTCACATTTCACCTTAAAGGGAAGGTGTATACCTTGTGTGTTAGGAATGCAATGACCTATGCCTCGGAGACATGGCCGGTTAAAGCGGAGGATATTAATAGAATGGAACGGAATGAGAAGAGAATGGTGAGATAGATATGTGGGGTTAACCTCGGGGACAGGGTATCGAGCGAGGAATTATGAAGGCGTCTGGGCATTAGAAGTGTCTGAAGTGATGTGCACGAGCCGACTAGGTTGGTTTGGACACGTGGAGAGAATGGATGATCAGAATTGGGTGAAGAAATGCTGGACTGTGAATGTGGGAGGGAGCTGCGCATAGAATGACGGGATCAGGTACTCCGGTCTGATCTCAAAATATAAAACTTGACAACAGAGGCAGCCCTTGATAGCCTGGAAAGCCGCCATTTAGGACGAAACTGTAACCACATTCTCTGTGGACAAAATGGTCTTAAACCCATGAACTGCAAGAACATGTGCAAAATGAAAGACCAAGTTGAGGGAGAGATTTGGGGTGGGCTTTAATTAAAGGGGGCGGGGGAGTGGAGGGTGCGGTAAGGAAAGATGCCAATACTTTCTATGTGTCTCCCAAATTTCAGAGATTTCAGGACACTGGCATGGTTTTTGAAGGGATATTTATACACTTTTAAATACCATACGGCTTCCGAGAGGACCTTCGCAGTCCATGGGTTAAACTTGTATGCTTTGATGTGAGGTGGGCGGGCATTGTGGTGTGCTCTGCTGCGTGTCTGCCTGCTGAGACTTCTCCGGGAGGTCTGGGGCCGGAGAAATGCTGGAGGCATTTTTTTTTTCTATGTGAGTGAGGGAGACAAAAGGCAGAACTGCCTGTATCGAGTGCCTCCCCAAGAGTTGAAAAAGTGACAAGGCCAAAATCAAGGGACGTTCGAGCCAAAATGCCTGGACACACTGAGTTTGAAGCAATTTAAGTCATAGGAAGAAGGAAAGACTGATTCTGGGAGAGAGTTCCAGAGCTCAGCAGTTGAATAGAGACAGAATAACGTTTCACTCTTGGGTTGGAGAGTTGCACAGAGTAGGGGTGGGATTGTGTTGCAAGACGGGTACTACGTACCCTACGTAGAGGAGGTGGTATACACTGGGAGAGCTCTGAGGAACATTGATTATTGTAGTTGCGATAGAATAGCGAGAGAGATGCAACATTGCGGCGAAGAGCGAGAGATTGCAGAGAGTTGGTGAGTGGATGGGAGTTAATGATACTGAAGGCTTTCATTTCCACTTTGTCAAGGAGTACGGTGTGAGAGGATCCTCCCCACACATGTGAACAATACTCAATACAAAAACGCTCTGTGCCCCTGTACAGAGCAAGAAGCTGTGCTGCGTTGCTAGTACCTAGTACTGTACATTGGATACAAGACTAACCCTTACATAGCAGCTAGTATGTGTTGATGGCTACCAAAAAGTTGCGCCGTCTATAGGAGTCTTAACACCATTTTTAAAGGTAGGAAGCCATAATAAAAAAGGTTTTAGCGAGGGTTGACACGTATATTAATATGAAGTATATTTTATGTTGATTCAATGGGTGACTTCAAAATTTGCAGGAAAATTAATGGCCAGTTTCCTTAATATAAACCCAAAGGGATATATACGATCTCAAGAAACCCTCGGAATAGCATAGGACGGTAAATCTACAGTTATATTCCCACTATTTTTTCATTATTTTCCTTTCAAAACAGATTTTTTTTTTTTTTTTTAATCGTACCATATTCAGGAAACCCTAATACCCTATTGATGTGCAAATTGTGGGAGTCTGGGGGAAGCAGCCTCCAAGTTAAGGGGATGGATGTAGATTCCGCGTGTACATACATAACATACATAACATTTTAAGACTGAGTGTTCCACACATAAGTGCAGTTTCAGTCTCTTGTCCTAATGGCGGCGTTCCAGGCAACCCTGTTAAGGGCTGCTTCACTTGTCAAGTTCTTGGATTTGAGATCGGCGCGTATAGTCCGATCCCAGGTCTTCCTCGGTCCACCCCTTGGTGCAGCTCCCTCCACAATCACAGACCTGCATTTTGTCACCCAATTTTGTTCATCCATTCTCTCCACATGTCCATACCATCCCAGTCTACTTGTACGCATCACCTCGCTAATACTCTTTATACCTAAACGTCTCCTCAGCTCAACATTTGTTATTCTATCCTGTAGCCTGGCCCCACACATCCATCTCACCATTCTCATCTCATTACGCTCCATTCTGTTGACATCCTCTACTTTAACGGCCCATGTTTCTGAGGCATACGTCATTGCACTTCTAACACATGAGGCATACACCTTTCCCTTCAGGGGGAGAGGCATTCTTTTCATGGTCAGGATTGGCATCAATTCTCTGAACTTCCCCCAGCCACACCTAATTCTAGCAGCAGTGGCAGCCTCGACCCCACCACCGGCAGAGATGGTATCTCCTAGGTAACAAAACTTGTTCACCAGCTCCAAAGACTCATTTCCAAAATTCACAGCCACAGGATCATCACTTAACACAAGCTCGCCTTTGCACACTACGCACTCAAATTTCTCTATTTCTGACTTATCCTTCGGCAGGGGCCCCTTTATTCTACTACAGCGCTTACTCCCATGGTGTACCCAACATCGACAGATGCTACATTGAATTGAGTTAACGCCCACTCCCTTTCCACACACTGCACATGGGTATGCACCGCTCTTTTCCACATTGCCTCGTCTCAAACTACAATGCATAACCTTGGTTTTGTTAATATAGTGTACGGTCATCATGTTTACATAAGGCGATCGCCGCGGTCAACTTTGAGTCTATTGTGATGGCGATTTTTTTCGGTTATTTGCCCCCTGCTGGCAATATATATGATGATGATGACAATATGTCATGGGGAGGTGAGGGAGGGCAAAGCCCCCTCTCAAAATATTAGTGTATCCAATGGCATTAAAAATAAACGGGAACATGATTGCAAGCGTTATTATTGAATCCAAAGGCAGTCAAAATAGACGGGAACATGATGGCAAGATGTGCTGGAAAGTGTGAAAAGGAACAACTTGAGATGGTTCGGCCATATGGAACGTATGGAAAGCGAGAGAATGACTAAGAGGTTGTACGAGAGCGAGGTGGAGGGACAGAGAGGGAGAGGTAGACCGAAGGAGAGGTGGAAGGATGGAGTGAGGAAGTATATGAACGAAGGTGGTGCTGGTTGGGGGGAGGGGCGTTGATTGACCGGGGACAGAGGTGCATGGCGGCGGTTCGTTCGTGGCCACCCCTTCGGGGATCACGGCGTCAGGCAATAGATAGATAGATAGATGATGGCAAGCATCTGACGCCACTCCGCGTAGTGTAAACAAGGCTAGCTGGCGGTATGCCCGAATTCTACATTCTACACAAATTAAATTAGGTTGTCATGCTAGAGTAATGCTTCCATTGCAAATGAGAGTCGGCGAGGTAGACACTTGCGGACCGCGGTGGACGCCGCGTAACGTAAACAAACCATTACCCGCCTCCTCTGATGACAATATTGGCATTAACCTAACCCCCGCTGCTCTAAATAATGATGTAGAAGATATAAAATCACTAATAAGTACTGCGGGAGAGCGAAAAACACCGAGATCGTGTGTAGTAAGAAAATAGGGGTGGAATGTAGAATTCGGGCGTACCGCCAGCCTTGTTTACACTACGCGGCGTCAGGACTCAGGACGCTTGCCGTCATGTTCCCGTCTATTTTGACTGCCTATGGATACAATAATATGTTGAGGGGGGGGCTTTGCCCCCCTCATCCCCCATGACATATTGTCATCATCATATATAGGCCTATTGCCAGAAGGGGGCAATAACCGAAAAAATCGACGTCAAAATAGACGCGAACTTAACCACGCCGATCAACAAATATAAACATGGGGGAGAGGGTGTCGGACGCTTGCAATCATGTTCCCGTCTATTTTGAATGACATATTGGATACAATAACATGTTGAGGGAGGGCTTTGCCCTCCCCCCCTCCCCCATGACATATTGTCATCATCATATATACTGTATATTGCCAGCAGGATGCAAATAACCGAAAAAAAATCCGTCAAAATAGACGCAAATTAGCCGCGGCGATCGCCTTATGTTAACAATGACGACCGTACGCCCGGAATCTATATCCATCCCGAAAATGGGTTTACAGAAAACGGAGTTTCGAGGGTACAGTCGTCAATCCGCGCCGGAAGAGGCTCACTTTAGTGAAGGTTTTTAATACTTGAAAGTATCAATTTAAAGTCAAATATGCCTATACATTTCCGAGCATCATCGAACCGGGTACTAAGTCTACTACTAATAATATTAACCGGTCCTATTAGGACCAAAAGAATAGTGAAAAAAAGGGGAGTATATCTTACTGTAGATTTATCCATAGGTCTTTCTTATATGCATATAATTGTCAAATATTAGCCAGAATAAAAGGTAAAAAGATGTCATCGTATTGAAGGGGTTAAAGTCAAACATAGAAATCCACAATCGGGAACCACCCTCTAAACTCTATTTTATATCTTTACATAGCCTAGGCCAGCCACCTGAAAACTCTTTGATATTGGACTTTGAACTTTGGACATTCGGATGTAAACAAAGCGACGCATCTCAAGCGATCTTGAACGGAGCAAGCAGGTTTGCGATGCACTTTACACACTTTGATACACTCTGAAGTATTCCGTCCATTAGCGACACAGTTGAGCTGGGGCTCCACTGCGACCAGGCAGCTCCTTTTCTTCCATGCTCCAGTCCAGAAGTCGGTTGGAGTTGGCGCTGGGGTATCCTGGTGTTGGTGGCTGGTCCGATATTTTGGCCAACCACATGTCCAATGGACCAAATGTTTTTTGAAGGTGTCGGGAGACACCCCGGTCATGTATGGCATCTGATCCCCGCCACCTTCTCCATAGTCATGTTCCTGAGAGAGGCTGGAATACAGTTGAACAGTCTGGTTCCATTGTATGCGAAGCTGTGATGGATCAGGGATTTAATTTTTTGTGTTGATCCCGGCGTAGTCCTCGCATAGCACAGCCTCCCTCGCCTTTGATGATGAGTCTCTTGGATGTTTGGATTTGGTACCTTTTTTTTCCAAAATCTTCCAGACGTAGATGATGTATCTCTCCCTGCGTCTTTGAAGAGAGTACAGCTGCAGTTCCTCGAGTCTCTCCCAGTAGTTAAAGTGTTGAAACCCATGGATTTTACTGGTGAATGTCCTCTGGGTGGCTTCAATTTCAGTTATTTCTCCTACTTTTTGGGGAGACCAGAGCTGAGAGCAGTACTCAAGTCGTGGTAGGACCAGTGACTTGCACAGGGTTAACATACACCTCTCATTTCTTGTATGGAAGGTTCTCAAGATCCAGCCTGCTATTTGTTTTGCTGTTGATGTGGCTTTGGTAATATGCTGGGAAAAAGTGGCGTCGCTGCTCATATTTACTCCCAAGTCTTTCACTGTGTCCTTGGCAGTAATTTGCTGTCCACTTTTGTAGTTGGTGGAGTTATGTAGTGCTCTCTTATTACCGTACCTCAGAAGCTCGAACTTGTCTTCGTTTAGGGCCATGTTGTTTTCTTCTGCCTACTTCATGATTTTGTCTAAGTCTTGTTGTAGTAGCTGGGCATCATGTTGTGTGGTGATTTTCTTCATGATTCTGGTGTCGTCTGCGAAGGATGTAGCTGTCGATGTCTGATCCTATTATGATGAGAAATAGGAGAGGTCCCAGAACTGATCCTTGTGGTACTCTGCTGATGACACCGGTTGCTTCTGATAGGCTTCCTTGAACCGTGACTTTGTTTTCTGTTGGTGATGAAACTGTGAAACCATCTTCCAAGATCACATATCCCAAGTGATTTGAGTTTATGTAAAAGAATCTCATGGTCCACCTTATCAAAAGCTTTGGCGAAATCTAGGTATATGACAGCAATATTTTCTCCATCTTGAATATCCTGTAGGATTTTGTCGTAGTGTGATAGTAGCTGTGAAAGGCAGGAGCGGCCTTGTCTAAAGCCATGTTGACCCTCGTTGAATGCCTCGTTGTCTTCCAGGTAGCTGACCATCTTGGATCGTATTGTTCTTTCTATGATCTTAATAAGATGTGACGTCAGCACCACTGGTCTGTAATTTTTGGCTATGCCTTTACTACCCCTTTTGTAGATTGGTATGACGGTACCTTCTTTTAGGGTTTGTGGTCAATATCCAGTTTGAAGGGACTTGCTCCACAGCAGTTTTAGAGGCAAGGCTAGCTGATGTTTGCAGTTTTTCAGCAGTTGGGCATGAAAGCCATCTGATCCTGCTGCAGATCAGTTTGGTCCAATCTTGTCAATGGCTGATATTATGTCGTCTGTTGATACTGCTACCGAGGAGAGTTGATGTGGTGCCCCCGGAGCGTTGTCAAAGAAGGTCGTTGCATTGTCAATTTTCTTTTCTTAATTTGGTGGGCTGAAGACACTTTCATATTGCTGTTTGAGTATCTTGGCCATTTCGGTTGGGTCACTCTCAAGTTCACCAGTGGGTTTTGCAAGCGGTCCTATTGTTGAGGTGTTCTTGAGTCTCCTTTTAGCGTATGCGTAGAAGAATTTGCTATTTACTTGGATGTTTGCAACTGCTCGGAGTTCTTCACAGGTTCTTTGCTCTCGGTGTGACTGGGTGAGTTTTCTTTCAATTTCATCAAGATCTTGCAGTTTGGTGATGGTGTGTGCATGGCTGGTCTTCCTTAGCAATTGGCTTTCATGTTTGTCCTTTACTTCATTAGTATTTTTCTGTCTCTGGGAATCTGTTTTATCTGCTTCCTGCTTGATTTGGGTAATATGATGTTTTTACAGATCTCCAGACATAGTTTCTGGAGGATACTGAGTTTCGTCAACGTTTTTATCTTCGAATAGTGTCCTCCAGTCAGTTTCTGCCAGTTCTGCTCTCAGTCTGTCCCAATCTATTTCTTTGCTGTAGAAGTTGAGATCTTTCAGAGAGGTGCAGGGGATTTGGTTTGAGTCCTGTTGAAATCTGGGTGGTGCGAAAATGGGGGTCATAACTTTGATGAGGCTGTGGTCGGACATTACAGTTTTAACAGTTTCATACGAGTGTACCAGGTCGAAGTTGTTGCCAAATAGTAAGTCCAGTGTGTTGTTGCCTCTTGTAGGTTCCTCGATGAATTGCTTCAGGTATGCAGTGTCCATGATAGTCATTAACTCCTTGGCTTGCTGCTTTTCATCCCTGGATCCTCCATTTATTTTCATGGCTGTCCATTTGATGATGGGCAGGTTGAAATCGCCTGTGATAATGACATCGGTAGAGGGAGTTGGCAGATTTTGTAGGAGTAATTGTATCTTCTCTGTGACCTTGAAAATTTCCCCTGTGTTGTTTGGGGATCGATACAAAATTATGATGAGCATGTCAATTTTTCTTATGTGTACTGCTAGTAGCTCTTGTGCCATTTGAGAATGCAACTAAAGTTTCGGAATTTGCAACCATATCCTCCCTTAGGCTAGCCTTAGGTAAAGTGCTACTCCTCCATGGCTTCTATCCGCTCTGTCGGCTCTGAATAGTGTGAAGTTTTGGATATTAATTTCTGCATCCAAAATGTTTTTGTTCAAGTGTGTTTCTGCGAGGGCTAGAAACATTGGGTTATCTTCCTCTGCGATTTCTTCCAACATTGGGACTTTACATTGATTGTTTTGTGGGTAAAGTCCTCTGATATGTTGCCAACATAAAAACTATTTAGTGGCGTTTAGTATGATCAATACGTATATTATAAACACAAACTTTCAATTGGAATTTAAATCAATTTCATTGTATTTAGGCTATGTAAGATAATTCCAAAGTTATTACCAGCTATAGGCTACAGTAGATCGAGAGTTCCGAATATCCAACAGGATCCTGCAAACTGTTGGATATTGGACTTTGGACATTCAATAAAACTGTTGGATATTGGACTTAGGAGTTTGGACATTCAAACATTAGGCCTACCGGGCTATGATGCCATGGCTACAAAGCCTGTAAAAAATGCTTAGTGTGACATTTAAATTACGTCCATTTAAAGTAGACCCAATAGTCGAGGACATAGAACACATAATAACGGAGTGTACAAAATATGATGAGGAGAGAGACGAGTTGGAGAGATACATGAGGAATAGAGTTGGGGTAATGCCGGGGTGGGAGCCTGGGAGGAAGTAAAACAGACGATAGAGGGGTAGGGGCACTGCTGGGGCTAACACAAGAGATGATGAAGGGGATACTAGAAAAGATATGGAGGAAGAGAAATGGGTAGGGGGGGGCGTGATGGGTAGGTCTAAAAAACTGTCCCTTATGCTATCCTTCTACTCTAAACTTTCCCTCGGGCCGTGGTGGTCAAGTGGTGAGCACGCTCGCGTGTGAATCTGAAAGACCCGGGATCGAATCCCTGCCACGGCGGACATTTAGTGGGTGCGGTAGTACGTCCTAGCATGTTTCACATGCTTGCACCCAGTCAGGGGACATCCTGACGACGTATACAGACAAAACACACATAACAAAGCCACTCCAACACCTTCCTCTCTCTCCAAAACCCCTTGTCCCCTCTCAACACTTCTCTGAGCTATTGCCGATAAAAATGGCATGTTCAGTCCTGTAAAGAATCGTAAGATTCAGAGTCGTAAAGATTCCAGGACGAGCTCATTAGCGGCGGATCCCCAGATTGACCGTGGTGATTGTCACCTAAACATCTACAAAACTAAACTAAACTAACGTTTCTGAGCCAGTACCGATACAAAGGTCAGCCCATAGAGTAAAGTAGTCTATGGGTCAGCCTTGTGGACTTGCGCGCAGTGTTGCCAGATCTACAGAAATTTCTGTATTTCTACAGAATTGTGTAAGGTTATAAAAACAGAATTTTGTGCCAATTCTACAGATATTTTGAATTTTCACAGAAAATATCAAGAATATTTGCAAACTTTGTGGAAAATCGAACAAAATATAAAAAAAAATAAAAATCGCATAAACATATTTTCTGTTTGGATCCTGACAGAAAATATTTGTCCTGCAAAGCTCCTCCAAGGTAAATAGGCCTATTTGGGAGACATTAGGCAACTTTCACCCCCCAAGCGGCTCGCTTGGTGTAGTGACTAGCGTCTTGGACTTCCACCCAGAAGGCCCGGGTTCGCGCCCACGCTCGGCGCATTAAAGATTTTTCACAAGCACTGAGTCGTTACCATCCCTCATGAGCAAAGGGATGGGGTAGTAGTACAGGACCCCAATGGAAATACGCCTAATCGGCCTTATTGAGCTATCCTTAGCTAGCTTAGCATGCGCTAGCTTTAAGAACTATTATTATTATTATTATAACCTCTCCCCCCTACCTTCACCCTCTGAGTCCCCTCCCCTCCCAACCCCGTACGGTCTAGCATGGGTCCATCACCGTTCACGTATCATTCACAATCATCATGGCTGCATCACGTAGGCCTACAAGTAGCTCTAGCCTACTGCTCTGCATTGATATTGTTCAGCCAGTTCAGGTACTTATAATACAGTTAGTATGCATTTGTACTATTAGCTATTGAATGAGACTATATAAAGATTCACTGGCTGCTCTGCAGTTTCTACATACATTATGTAATTGAAGGAAAGTTAAAATAGGGCTAATGCTGGAGGCTGTTATAATAGATATGTGACTAATGTGAGCCTACCAAAGGCACATCTCTCTGCCTCAAATATGAAGCCATTAATTAGGCCCAAGTATATTTTTTACTTCAAAATGTAGGCTATAGGCCTACAATATACATACTTAGCAGTCTAATCAGTGTTATTCTAGCCCAACTTTAATGTAACCAGCTGTCTATAATTGTAATGCCCTCGAAAATATCCCGCAACGCCAATAAACCACAGGTTTTGAGATGCCTTGGGTGGGGTTCGAACCCTGGTTAGTGACGCACCACCATCACCACCAGGCCCGCGCGCTAACCCATTGTACTACCACGGACGTACTAAAAGTATAGCAACCGATTTTTAAGAACCAGGTGATAGTCTCGTGGTGTTATCACGTGATGAGTTTATTGGACTTACCATCTACGACTATTTTACGCTATACCTGTCGTCAACTCGGGTTAGTATTATTGTGGGTGCGGGACATTTTCGAGGGCATTACACCACATTCCTTTTTAGTTAGGCTAGTCCCTAGCCTCGTAAGGTCGTAAGGTATCGTAGCCTTTTTACCTTAGCTATCTCAATATGGTTTTTAGGGTTCGCGTGCTCCACGTAGCTACCTGGTCACGTTCCTTAGCTGCCACCAATGAAATGCTGGGTGTGAAGGGAATTTTTCTGTCCTGAAAACTCCCCAGGCACACTTAGGGTCAACCTTTCCTGGTGCGGAGCTCGAACCTCTGAAGGGAGTTTAACCCTCCTAAAAACCCACAGGTTTTTTGAGATGCCTTGGGTGGGGTTCGAACCCTGGTTAGTGACCTTGGCCCCTAGGTCAACCAGGCCCGCGCGCTAACCCACTGTACTACCACGGACGTACACAAGTATGGTAACCTTAGTCCGATTTGTAAGAACCAGGTGATAGTCTCGTGGTGTTTCACGTGATGAGTTTATTGGACTTCCCATCAACGACTATTTTACACTATACCTGACGTCAACTCGGGTAGTACATTATTGGGGTTGTGGGATATTTTCGAGGGCATTACAATAATCGTGTCAATAGGGGAGATAGAAAATTAGGCTATAAATTAGACAAATCTTCCTTACCAACTAAATTACACTTAAAACCCTAAGCAAAATTTTCTTTTACGGATGTTTTGAAAAGAAAACTACATATTTATGATTAGGCTACACGTTCCTCTCATAAATATATTTCCGTTATTGGAGGTGTGTATACCCTTGTATAGCCTTTTCAAGATATAATATAAGTAAAATTTGGATCTACAGAAATGTTTCTGAATCAAGAAATTTTGAGGGTGAATTTACAGAAAATCAAGGGCCACCTCCTGGCAATACTGCCTGCGCGGTCTGCGGGCGGGTTCTAATTCTAACACTTCTAAAAGTTCTAAGAAGACCAAGTGAGAGTCACGTGAGCTTTCATGGCCGGTGTTTGTAGTTTTGGTAGACGTTCTAAGCATAAATTACTGCAGGGTGAGTGTGCTTTGAAACATAGAGAGGCGAGGAAGCGGAAAAAGAGTGAAGAAAGGGGTGACTTGACCTTCCTTGGTTTCCTGAGCGGTGTCCCTGTTTTGGTTTGTTTATTTTGAAAGTTTTACATTATAATAAGAAAAACCCATAGGGACATTGTTGACTCGGGAACGGCTAGCCTATTACGTGAATATTATGCTGAAAGTGACAGGCCTAAGAAGAAGTGATGCTGAAAGAGATGGCAGTGGGAGCGGGAGATGAGTGAATCAAGGATGCTGAGTTTTTGTTTTGCAGATAGGCCTAGGCTACTTCAATAATGGGTAAATCTACAATTATACTACCCCTCCCCCGCTACTCTCCACCACCTCCCCCCTTCAAAACACGCCTTTTAGCGTGTTTTTTGGATGGTTTAGCAGACGCGGAAACTGGAAAAAAACGTATTTTGATAAACATTTATCACCAACCAGATACAAGTTTTCAGGTAATTTGTTGTTGTTTTTTTAGGTAGCATTCAAGGAGACATCAGGACTCTTCTTCTTACCTCTGACCGGGTATAAGCTATCCTAGTGTTTACTAGCCTATACCCCTTTGAAAGGACATTAGCCTAACCTAACAACCTTACCTATCCTAGTATTAGGCTATGGGTGGGGGCTGCTGCCCCCACACCCCCGCTATTAGACATCTTTGACAGATTTTTGGTGTATTTTTCTGTGAAAAGGGTATTTTTTCAATTTGTCAATAACGAAAATCCTCCATGGCCTAGCCTAGGCTATATGGAGAATCTGTTGGTGCCTACTTTCCCTAATAGGCTAAATTGTTTCGGTCAATATTCGGGATACAATATTGGTAACAAATTAAGCTCAATAGCATGTGATTAGGCCTAAGCGATTTTTTTCCAAATTTTTGATGTAGGCCTAGGTGTAATTCCCAGGAAAGCGCGTTTTTCAAAGGCACACAGAGGCATAGATTACCATAGATTACCAGACACAACCAGACAGAAGCAGTTCAAGCACTAAGCACTAAGACCAACAAAGAGCTTGTCCACCCGATCCTACAGCTTCTTGCTCGTCATAAGAGTAATGGCTCCTCAGTGTCCCTCCAGTGGGTTCCGAGCCATTCGGGTCTCCTTCACAACGAGATCGTGGATTCCCTTGCCAAGAACTTACACTCCCTCCAGCACATCACTAGGCTCCCCTACACAGTACGAGACAGGAAGGTGATCCTTAGCGACGCATTGCGACAAACATTTATCCACGATTGGAAGGCACAGATAACGAATACCCGTTATGGCACTGTCAAGGATGACTGGATGGTTTGGCGGCACACTCGCTATAAGTCTCCAACTCTCCATCTCTCAATAGGGCAGCCACACGTCTTCGGCTGGGACACTCCCGGTTGGCGGCACATATGCATCGCCTAGGTCTCCACCAAGATGGCCACTGCCAGCACTGCAATACCCCTGAAACTGTTGAACATTTCCTACTACATTGTCATAGATATCATGGTGCCAGGGTCGCCTTAAGGGAATGCATTCTCCGCCAGGGAGGACAGTTTACCATCAAGCATATTCTTGGAGGAGCACCTCTCAACACCACCGATCTTCATATCATCTCCACTGGACTCTCTACGTTCCTCGCTGCTACGGGGAGGATTCCCGACCTCTGACGACCCTCCAACTACCGCTTCTCACCGTTACTCGTCTTCTGCACACTCCTCACCATCTACAGTATGTTACGTGCTAGAAATCGTGCCCCCTCGCCATGAACCTTAATTAAGTCTTGTACTACTTGCGCAGTTATCTGGGGGCTACATCCTTGTTGACACTGTGCATCGTGAAGAAGAAGAAGAAGAAGAAGGCTACCAGCCGTTTGTTCAAAATGGTTCTGACCGTTCTGGGTATAGGCTAGCTTAGGCCTAAGAAGAATGCTGCCTGCCTAAAATATATAACTAGCCTACTTCTGGAGTATTGTACGTACAGTACAAAGGAAATCAAGCAACAACAGGTCTAGTGACCCTTCTAGTGACCCTTCTAGGCTGCTTGTCCTCCAAAACACTGAGGATCAAGTGTCCAAACAGTGGTTTAGAGTGGGTAAGGGAACATTGGAAAGGGAACTACTGCCCTAGAACTAATGTCCGTGGCAGGATTAGGAAGTTAGTAGGGGACAGATGGGTTAGTAACTGAGGGGGGATAAAATAAAGGGAAAAACTAAATAAGATGGTCACCAATTTTCCCATGGATTTTTTTATTTTTCCCTGTTAGTTTTCATCAATATATAGTGTTTGGAAATAATTACAACCCTCGGCGAAACCGTTTTCCCCATTATACAACGACCTAAGACACGCCGCCCGATAGTGGGGAGGGCTATGAAGTACAGGGAAAATGAGGGGTTAAATGCATAAAACGTCAATTAAAACGTATTTTAGCAAAACTTGGCTCAGGTTTTAAGGTATTTCTAAGGCCTAAAACCCAATATTTCGAAAACCCGAGCCAAGTTTTGGCCAAAGCTGGCTCAAATTTTGAGTTTGTAGATAACAAAATGACAGTAACCTCATTTAGAAATTTGGCTCAGGTTTCCCGAAATTGCAAAGCCATAAAACCCGAATTTTGGAAAACCCAAGCCAAGTTTTGGCAAAACTTGGCTCGGATTTTGCGAATTTTAAGAGTAAACAAATTACAGTAACCTAATTTAGAATTTTGGCTCATCTTTCCCTAAATTGCAAACCCCAAAAAGCATAATTTTGGAAAACCCGAGCCAATTTTTGGCAAAACTTGGATCGTATTTTGAGAATTGAAAAAGACTAACTAAATGTCGGAAATCGGCTCATGATTTCCCTAATTGCAAAGCCATATAACCAGATTTATCGAAAACGTAGCACTTATTTAATCATAAACATCCAGTAACAGTGGAAATGAATTACTTAAGGAGTGCGTGCGGAGTTACATGGAGGGATAGACAGACTAATGAGGAAGTAAGAAGGGGGTGTGGAGGTAGATGTGCTGGAAAGTGTGAAAAGGAACAACTTGAGATGGTTCGGCCATATGGAACGTATGGAAAGCGAGAGAATGACTAAGAGGGTGTACGAGAGCGAGGTGGAGGGACAGAGGGGGAGAGGTAGACCGAATATGAGGTGGAGGATGTACATGAACGAAGGCGGTGCTGGTTGGGGGGAGGGGCGTCGACTGACTGGGGACAGAGGTGCATGGGGGCGGTTCGTTCGTGGCCACCCCTTCGGGGATCACGACGTCAGGCAATAGATAGATAGATAGATCCAGTAACATAGACCTAGTACATTGGATACAAGCCTAATCCACACCTAACGCCTACAATGTGTCCGTAGTACCTAGTAGGCCTACGTGGGATACAACATGGCGGTTGGGCCAGCGCCCATTTAGTAGCCTACCGGTATTCGGCCGTATCTGCAAATACGAATGCGAGTCACTTCGAGCGAATTCCTGATCGAGCGGATGCACAATCTAACCTAATTAACCTAACTCCCATATGAAGGGAGGCTAGACAAATTAAATCTACCGAGTCTAAAAGAGAGGAGAGAGAGGGGAGACATGATAATGATGTACAAATGCACCCGGGGGCTGGAGAGGCTGGATAGGGAGGATATATTAATTATGAATACAGGAATAACTAGAGGCCACAGCTACAAAGTAAAAAGACCTACCTGCAAGAACGATATCAGGAAGTTTAGCTCCCCCTATAGATGTATTGACAAATGGAATGGGCTGGAGGAGGAGGTGGTAGGGGCAAGGAATATCCATATTTTCAAGAAAAAATTGGATAAAAAGTAGACTGAGAGACGGGACAACACGAGCTTAGCTCAACTCCTGTAAACTACAATTAGGTAAATACAATTAGGTAAATATGCGACTCCGCTCGAATATGAATTCGCTCGAAGTGTCCAGATACCGTAAATACTACCGCAACTACGAACCTTGTTTCTGAGACCTAGTATATTAACCTAACCAAACAACCCAACCTATCGACAGAGATGGGCAGGTGGAGTGGACTAAAAAGCTGGTGGACAGACCTCGGGAGACAGGTGAAAATGGCGTGTGTACGAATCGGTGCCGTCTATAGGAAGATATTGACAACAATGTTATGACAAAATTCCATTTTAGTACCATATATTTTTATTAGGTTTTGCCGAGGCTTAAAACACATTTTCATATTATGTTTAGAGCATATAAAATCCATATTTGTTTTCAAATATTGCAAAATAATTGGTGACCAACTTATTTAGTTATACTAAATAAAGTTATTCATTTACAAACTCAGTCAGTCGCGGGTTTGATGCGAGATATTTGTCTAAGCGGAGTTTAAATGAATCGACGGTGCTGCAGTCTATAACGTCTCGGGGAAGCCCATTCCACAAGTTGACAACTCGATTGAAGAAGAAGTTCTTAGATTCGTGTGAGTTAAAAGATTTACCAATAATTTTGCAACCGTTTCCCCGTGTGTAATTAGATTGGTCGATAGTGAAGTACTTACTACAGTTCATATTGTCGATGCCTTTTATGATTTTGAACACTTGATTTAAGTCACCTCTTAATCTGCGCTGGGTTAAAGGAAATAGATTTAATTCTCTAAGACGCTCTTCGTATGGTTTGTTCTTTAGGCTAGGTATCATTTTGGTAACTCTACGTTGAACTCGTTCTAGCTTGTTTATATCTTTTTGGTAATAAGGGCACCAGGATTGAACGCAGTATTCCAGAAGAGGGCGGACTAAGGAATTGTAAAGGGTTAGGATAACTTCTTTGGATTTATGCTCAAATGACCTGCCTATAAAGCCAATTATTTTGTTTGCCTTCTTAACAACTTCTGAACATTGTTGACTCTGTTTTAGGTTACTCGATATTGTTACTCCCAGATCGGTTTCTTTGTTTACATTCTTAAGCTGAGTGCCATTCATCGAATAGTTTGCTTTCTCATTTAGGTATCCGATATGTAGTACTTTACATTTATCCGCATTGAAACTCATTTGCCAAATTTGGGCCCAACATGACAATTTATCTAGATTGTGTTGCATATTGTCAACTTGTTCTTTTGAGAGTACGCTATTTGCAATTTTTGTATCGTCAGCAAATTTTGAGATATTACAAGTGAGACCCTCATCTATGTCGTTGATGTAAATTAGAAAGAGAATTGGTCCTAGTACCGATCCCTGGGGTACCCCGCTACTTACATTGGTCCATTTAGATGCCTTACCGTTTATGACTACTCTTTGCTTTCTGTCGCTGAGCCAATTTTCTATCCATTTCAACACACCGTCTTGTATTCCATGCGCTTTTAGTTTTAGCAGTAAACGTTTGTGGGGAACTTTGTCAAAGGCCTTTTGAAAATCAAGGTATATAATATCTACAGCTTTAACTCTCATCGTAGAGGTTGAGGATATCGTGGAAGAAGTCCAAGAGGTTTGTTAAACAGGAACGTTTTTTACGAAAGCCGTGTTGAGTATCTTTAAGCAAGTTATTTGCCTCTAAGTGATAAAAATTTACGAGTCTGTCTCTTATGACCGTTTCTAGCATTTTACATACAATTGAGGTTAAGCTAATTGGACGATAATTACTGGGTAGGGATTTGCTGCCTTTTTTAATATCGGTGTTACGTTGGCTAGCTTCCACTGATCAGGCATAGTCCCAGACTGCAAGGATTCATTGAATAGCAATGTCAGTGGTTTGGAGAGCTCATCCTTAGCTTCCTTTAGAACTCTAGGTGAGATTGTATCAGGTCCAGGCGTTTTATTTACCTTGAGTTTATCTAAACAATTCAATACTTCTCTCTCTGTAACGGTGATATTGCTTAGAACATCTGAATTATCAATCTGAATCGGCGATGGTGTAGGGATATCACTGAGGTCTTCTGTTGTAAAAACTGATGCAAAGAAGGTATTGAGGGCATTACTCATTTGTACTTCGTCTTTGTACTTCGTCTTTGGTGTATTCTCCATTTTCATCGACTAACGGTCCAACAGTTGAAGTAACTACTTTTTTCTTTCTGATATAACTATAGAATTCTTTCGGGTTTGTTTTACTTTGATTCGCAACATGTAACTCCAGGGTGTTTTTACTTTGCTTAATTAACTTTTTGGCTTTGCGTCGTAGCTCTACAAATTTCACCCGTTCTTCGTCATTTTGTGAGGATTTTAATCTATCATTAGCAATTTTTTTTAGCAAGCAGACAGTCTGAAATATCTTTATTCCACCATTTGGGCTTATCATTATGGCCTGGACGCCTTATTTTCGATGGTATGCAGTCTTGCACTGCCTTAAGGTAAGTGGTTGTGAAACACTCCCAAGATGTATTTATGTCGTTATTGTTAGTCAGAAAGCTCCAGTCAGTTTCTTTAAGCTTTGATTTAAGTTTATGAAAATATGCTTTCTTGAAATTAGGGACTTTCTCAATGCTGCTATTTGATTTGTTACTAGTAAACTTTAAAGTGAAAGTTATCGTACGATGGTCGCTGTTACTGAATTCATCACCAACATTCAAATTCTCTATTAATTCTTCTTTTGTTGCGAGTACAAGGTCAAGCACATTATTACCACGGGTTGGAGATTGTACAAATTGAAAAAGTGAACTCTCTTGCAAGTTAGCATAGAGGTCGTGTCCAGAGTGTGAAGTAAGAATATCGCCCCATTTAGTCACGGGTAAGTTGAAATCGCCAAGAATTACGGTATCTTGTATGTTAGTTATTTCTGTAATTTGTTCATAAATTTCACTGTCAGTTTGCACTGATTGAGATGGGGATCTGTATAATAAAGCTAGTGTTATTTTAGTTCCTCGTTTATTATTTAATAGTACGTAAGATATGTCTATATTCGCAATTTGAGGTTTTGACATTAAGACGGGATTAAGACTTTCCTTTATAAAAAACAGAACTCCTCCTCCATTTCTATTGATCCGACTTTTCTCAAACATTGTATAACCAGGAAGCGTATATTCGGCTAAAAAGTCTCTGTCTTCCGTATTTAACCAAGATTCTGTAATGCCGGTTATATCATAATGTTCTGTAAACACGATTTCCTCTAGATCTGAAAATTTATTGCGTATGCTACGAGCATTTACATAAAACACCTTAAGAGTATTAGAGTTGGATGTTACTGATTGTGCATTGTCTGAATTTTCAGTTCGTATTTGACTTACACTACCCTGTCTGGGGTCTGGTTGACCCCGTTTTTTGAACGGAAATCCTTGACTGCATCGTTCAGCAGACGACCAAGACGTGCAGCTCCTACTTCATTGAGATGTACACCATCTCCTGAAAACAAAGATTTATCATAGTAAAAATTATCCCACGTGTCGACAAAGCCGATGTCCTCCCTGCAGAGTTTGGCTAGTCGTCGATTTGTACTGGTAGCTATGTTGTAGAATCGGTTTTCTACATCAATCCGGGGAACAATTCCTGAAATTAAGATTCTATTAGATTTTTCCTTGAAGGACCTGATCAGCCGCCGGTACTTGCAAAGTAGTTCCTCTGACCGCGTCCGTTGGACATCGTTAGATCCAACGTGGATGACGTACGTAGTGCTTGCGGGGGCGAGCCTGGAAACCTCTTCCACAGCCGCAACAATGTCGTCCACGCCGCCACCTGGGATACAGAATCGCTTTCTGGTCCTGGATGCCCTGGCGCAGAACTCGGTTAGTTGGCCACGGACCATGGAGTCGCCCACAAGCCGAACTTCTTCCGTTTCCTCTTCCTCGTCAATAGCCAGAATTTTGAAGCGGTTTTGGCATGTTGTCGGGATGACCTTCCTGGTACTGGTACTGGGATGCACATTGTTTCTCACTAACTGAAAGTTATCCTGGGGGGGAGTGAGAGTAGAGTCATTATTATTATCTGCAACATCTAAGGTAGCTGCTGGTGTGGGTACCGGTACTGTATGCACTGGAATGGCTGTTGACATCGTAGTGGTTTCTTGGGCCGAGGGCACTCCTACGTTGAGTGTGGCAAATTCTTGAAGGGATTCAAGCTTCGTAGTCAGGGCATCGATCTTGCGGTGAGCTGCATTCAATTCATCCGCAATCTTCTCTCGGAGCTGGCAAAATCTACAAATTTGGACATCAGTATCAACAAACATGGTAGGGCCAAATTTACCGGAACAACTCGTGCAGGTTCGTTGCGGCGCCATGACGATATAATCACAATATGCCTGAAAATCACACAAATTTATGTTAGCAAAATGGTACAATTAAAGCCTGAAAATCACAAAAAAATTATGTTAGCAATGTGATACAATTAATTCCTGAAAATCACACAAAATTTTGTTAGCAATATGATAAAATTAATATGCCTGTAAATCACAAAAAATATGTTAGCAATAGAACACAATTTATGCCTGAAAAAAAAAAATTATGTTAGCAGTATGACACAGTTAACCCTCTGTTCCCGGAAGGGCTCTTGAACGCCCATATAAAAGCATACACGAGCTGCCCGGAAGGGCTCTTAAACACCCACGAGGTCAAAGCCTGTGAGCTTGGTGTGCGAGGCGTCGGTCCGACGCATGTAAACAACAGCCGGCTGGACCGACGCCCCGCATCTCCGGCCACAAGAAGGAGAGCGTCGCTTGTTCGTGTATGCCTGTATGTTGTTGTTAAGTATCGAAAAGTAGTGTAAAGTGGCTGTTTTTGCCATAAAGTTATCTCCAATGAAATCATCATCACAACTCAACCAGTTGACTTAGAGAGCTCTACTTAACGCCATTCTACAGGTAAATAACACAGCTACGCTTGGGAATGCGGGAAGTAGTCGGAATAACAAATATACGGTAGCCTAGCCTAGACGTTTTTCTGCCAAAACACCCGGGTTTCGGGGAATATTTATGTAATGCGTAGCCGGGGCTGGAGGGTTAAAGCCTGAAAATCACAAATGGACTAGAAATTTGTTACAAAATTTACTGGAAAAAAAAGTGGGAGAGGGTTAATGTAGCCTAGTGAAAAAACTGGAAAACAGTATACAGTACAGTAACAAAAAATATTTGTTAGCAATATGGTACAATTAATGCCTGTAAATCACAAAAAGAATATGTTAATCACAAAAAGAATATTATGGTTGTAAATCACAAAAAATATGTTAGCAATAGAACACAATTTATGCCTGAAAATATAACGAAAATTTATGTTAGCAGTACCGTATGACACAGTTAAAGCCTGAAATTGTAAATGGACTAGTAATTTGTTACAAAATTTACTGGGAAAAAAAGTGGGAGAGGGTTAATTTAGCCTAGTGAGAAAACTGGAAAGCAGTTTACAGTACAGTAACAAACAATATTGGTTAGCAATATGGTACAATTAATGCCTGTAAATCACAAACAGAATACAGTATGTTGATCACAAAAAGAATATGTTAGCAATAGAACACAATTTTATGCCTGAAAATAAAAATAAAATTATGTTAGCAGTATGACACAGTTAGGCTAAAGCCTGTATATTAGTTTATACAGTGGTCGACTCAATAATAATAATAATTGAGTTAGTAATATCCTGGCAAGAGTGTGAGAGGCCTATTAATATGGTGACAAGTATCTGAAATGCGATTAATAAATAGGCTATCAAAAAGTATTACAGTAACTAAATTATTCTAACCCAATATTAAAACTATCTTGACAAATGTTAGTGTGTGCGATTTATATAGATAACCAAGATAAAAAGTTCAACCAAGTACAGTATTGGCTAGACTTTGATATATAAAATACAAGAAGAGGGTTTGTTTATGCGTACACAGGTGGCGCTGGTATCGGCGGCGTCTCTACTAACTTGACAAATAGAATTTTGAAAAACAAATGTTTATCAGTCAAAACTACAGTACAATGTCATGCAAGATAACTACTGGGTGGTTTGCTAAGCACTTAACTACAGTGAGGGCTAAAATATCTACAATAAGTGCTAGAACTTTATAATAGGAAACAAGCAAATAGTTTGTTTACTTTAGAGCGTCGGTCGTCACTAACCGGTACAAATGTAAACAAAAGCAATCTCGATAAACAAACGTTTATCAGTAAAAAACACAGCAAAATTACATGCAAAGCAACTACAGGGCAGTTAAGCTAGAGCTTAGCTACAGCTCATGCAAACAAATAAGGGGATGAGTAATGGAGTACTCAAGTTATGGTCAGATTTCGAGCAGCGAGAGCTAAGTGCTGTTGGCGGGTTGGCGCGTCGGGCTCGAGTGATACACGGTACAGTACAGTAGCCTAATTCAATGCTTTAAGCACTAGCCTATGATAATATTGACTATGGGTAAGTTTTGAGACAAAGATGGACTGCAGATTCAGTGCTGCATGTGATGTTTTTTTATGATAGCTCATGGATAAGGAGAGTAGGCCTAGTGTAAGTGTATAGGCTAGGCTATATATACTTTGATAGTATTTATCGTAAGGAATAAGCTAAGGAGTATATGCGTGAAAGCGGTGTGCTGGATGGGAGGAGGGGCGTCGACTGACTGGGGACAGGTGCATGGCGGCGTTTCGTTTGTGGCCACCCTTTCGGGGATGACGGGGTTCAGCAATAGCTAGATAGAATAGGTGCCAGCACAGATCGTACAATTTTTTTTTCAGCAAAATTAACTTAATCTTTTGCTTGTATGAATTTTTCATCTCAATTATCTATATAATCACTTCTACTATAGTAAATTGTCGTTGTCGTCATCATCCATTAGCCTATATATTTCTTCAATTTTTTGGGATTTTTTATGACTAGATTGTGCAGAATTTGTTAAGGTATAAAATGATACCAAGCACTTTACAGTTCTTTCCAAAATATTCCTACTAAGAAAAATAAGTTTTGCTGTTCATCTATAAAATACAGATCACAGAATGGTTCCTTGTAAGAAAAAAAAGTAATAATACCGGTAAATACACGAATAAATAAAATAAAAGCCCCAATAGATAAAGACGAGGCTTAGAGGTGGGAAAATGTCATCGTTCTCCAGTCATCCTAATACGTAGGCTATGTACGAATCATAAATGCAATGGATTGATAATTCCCGAAGTACCGGTAATTAACACTAGCTATAGACTACACAGAGAAGGTGAAGCTGAACGGTCAGGCTATGGAGATTGTCAACTCTTTTAAGTATCTGGGCAGTGTGTTGAGTAAAGATGGGACTATGGATGAAGAAGTGCGGGAGAGGGTACAACAGGGGAAGAGGGTTGTAGGAACGCTAAAAGCAGTAACAAGAAATAGGGTGGTCAGTATGGAAGTGAAGAAGTCCTTGCATGACAGTGTGGTAATCCCGACACTGACTTACGGAAGCGAAGCATGGACGTTGGTTGAGAGACTCAGACCAAGACTGAGAGCAGTGGAAATTAATTACTTAAGGAGTGCGTGCGGAGTTACATGGAGGGATAGACAGACTAATGAGGAAGTAAGAAGGAGGTGTGGTGTGGAGGTAGATGTGCTGGAAAGTGTGAAAAGGAACAACTTGAGATCGTTCGGCCATATGGAACGTATGGAAAGCGAGAGAATGACTAAGAGGGTGTACGAGAGCGAGGTGGAGGGACAGAGAGGGAGAGGTAGACCGAATATGAGGTGGAAGGATGGAGTGAGGAAGTACATGAACGAGGGCGGTGCTGGTTGGGGGGAGGGGCGTCGACTGACTGGGGGCGGTTCGTTCGTGGCCACCCCTTCGGGGATCACGGCGTCAGGCAATAGATAGATAGATAGATAGATAGCTCAACAAGGATGAAAGCAATCAAGCTGACATTTACCATACTGTTTGGGAAGAATCAATCAAGAAATAGGTGTGGACAGTGGATATTTACAGCCCGTTTTCTCTAGCCCTTTTTAAAGTTACAAGAATTTGGGGGGCAAGATTTTTGGCCTACCTTTAGTGAATAGACTTTAGATGTACGGTAACCAGTTGCCATGTTTTTCCACTCTTGCCACTTGTCTTGGGGTCCTTGTGTTGAGACAGCTTTGCATGAATATAACCACAATAGTCCAGGGTATCAAACGAAAGCCGAGTCCAATAATTTTAGTCTTTATTGTTATATACCGGTACGTAGAGAGAAAATTATGGTTTATAGTTCAAATTTAGTCTTCGGAAGTGATAAACAGGACAAAACTACGCTCTTTCATGTTTGTTTTCTTGTATTTCTTCACATATTCATTCAAATCTTCAACCAAAATTGCTCCAGTTTGACATCCTGCACAATATACGTGCTGAAAATACCTTACAGTGAAGAGAGTGGACAACAAATACTGTATCTTTTGTATGCCAATATTATGTCATTACCGTTATATGAACTATTGAAGTGATTGTCATGTTATCATAAATGTATTTATCTTTAGTGGCATACCGGTAAACAGTTGATCAATCTCATTGTAATGGATCTATAATAAGCTCTTATACAGTAGATAGATTTAGTTTCTTCATTGCCATAGGGACCCCTTTAGCCTATAGGAACTCTTCAAATTCCATAAATTACCGTATGTGTTACGAAAGAGAAGTGGTAATAGATAGGAATGAATGGAGAATGCTTGTGAATAGATGAGTGATAACGCGGTCGTTGGAAGAGGGGGGTCGGGCGCCAGTTGTACTAGATAATACTCCGTCGGCGCCTGGCCCGGGGAGCCGGTGTATATGAAGGGCCCTGTCTGAATGTGAGGTGGGTGGGAATTGTGGTGGTACAGCTTTACTGCGTGTCTGCCTGCTGAGACCGGAACCTCTCTGGGAGGTCTGGGTCCTGGGAATCTTTTGCTGGAGACCCCAAATGGGCCTGGGTCTCTGGGTCTTCTGGGCGATCTAGTTGTGTGTGTGTGTTTTATTTTACCTTGTTCAGGCTCTGTCTCAAGTCGGCTCGCTCTCGCTCTCGCTCTCTCTCTCTCTCTCTCTCTCTCTCATGTGACTTGATATTATATTAACTAAGAATATGAGGGACTAGCAAGGATGTCGTGGGTGTAAGATGCATGAATAATGGCAGTGGCATGACTGTTTACTCAGAAAACTAAATTAGAGAGGCATGGAAGGAGCATTATGAAAAACTGCTGAATGTGGAGTTTGAATGGAACAGGCCACCCCTTCGGCGATCACGGCGTCAGGCAATAGATAAATAGATAGAATGGAACAGGGAACAGCTCAGCACTGCAGTCCCTGTACAAAGCCCTCAGCCTTTGATAGGGTACGATGCTGTTAAAAGTGCTATAGATAGAATGAAGTCCGGTATAGCTGCTGGGAGCTCCGGCATTGTCACTGAGATGCTAAAATCAGCTGTAGATATTGAGGTAAAATTGGTCAAACAGCTGATTAATGCTATCATAAAGGGTATTAGGAGTGTCAGTGAAGTGATGCACACAAGCCGACTTGGTTGGTTTGGACACAAGGAGAGAATGGATTATCAGAATTGGGTGAAGACATTCCGGAGTGTGAACATAGGGGGAGCTGCGGCTAGGGGTAGACCTAGAATGACGTGGGATCAGGTACTCCTGTCCGATCTCAAAATATAGAACTTGACAACAAAGGCAGCCCTTGGCAGGGCTGCCTGGAAAGCTGCCATTTAGGACGTGAGACTGTAACCATATTCTCTGGATAAAACCGTTTTTAAACATGTACCGGTATGTATGTATGTATGTATGACTGTATGTATAAAGGAGGAAAAAATCCTGATGCATGGCAGAAAACTGTGATGGTAATTTTGTTTTAATTTGTTTTCTATGTGAGTGAGGGAGACAAGAAGCAGAACTGCCTGTAGAGAGTGCCTGCCCCCAGAGTTAAAAAGAGTGACAGGGCCAAAATCAAGGGACATTCGAGCCAAAATGCCTGGACACACAGAGTTTGAAGCAATTTGAGTCATAAGAAGAGGGAAAGACTGATTCTGAGAGATAGTTCCAGAGTTCAGCTGTTGAATAGAAGAATGACTGAGAATAACATTTCGCTCTTGGGTTGGAGAGTTGCACAGAGTAGGGGTGGGATTGTGTTGCAAGATGGGTGCTACGTGCTCTACGAGGAGGGGGTGGTATACACTGAGAGAACTCCGAGTACCGGTAACACTGATTATTGTAATAGCGGTTGTTGTTCCCCAAGCTGCCTGGCCGAACAGCCCCAAGGCCCCGAGCAAGGCCAAGGCCATAACTGAGCGCCCCCACAGAATCCCCCCTGCCGACCACAATAAAGCCTGGGTGACCGAAGCCACTCCATGGCGGGGATCTGAGGAGGGTGCGGAAACGCCCGGGAAACCAAAGCCCCACCCAGGGCCCTGTGCCCCTCAGCAATTATGAAGAGAAAGTTGAGGGGCAAAGGAAAAATGTGACGCTTTGGCTTCCAATCTTAGTAGATTGGGAGGTCAATCCACGGAAGACGCCGTCACTTGAGATCTAGAAAATATATAAGTAAAAGGAACAGTCGGAGTAAGCTATGGGTATGGCAGAGATCGCTCAGTTCTCACTCTGATAGACCAGCCCATCACCAGCGTTAATAGCGGTAGAGAGAGACTGCAGAGAATTAGTGAGTGGACGTGAGTTAATGAAACGGAAGGCTTTGTTTTCTACTTTGTCTAGAAGTGCTGTGTGAGGATCCTCCCCACACGCATGAGCCTATTATTATTTTTAATTTCTTAATTAAATAAGTGTAATCATAAGTCTATGGTTTTACCCAGATTTCAGACACTAATGATGGAGAGACTAATTATAAACTAATGGACTTCTAACCCGGGAATGACGAAGGTCCTCAATTGAGTCTAGTGAGATTTTTTGTTTTTGTTTTTTTTGTTTTTTTAAATCTCACTACAGACTCAACTGAGGACCTTCGCCGTTCTTGGGTTAATATGCTGAAATCTTGATTTGCTTTACCCTAGACTTATATGACAGTTACAAATTATATTTTTGTCTCCTATTTAAAATTATAATAGGCTCCCATTTCCTTCCACTAAAATGGGTAAAATTAAAAACGGTTTGCGCCATTGGATTCAGCGCGTCGTGAGGATTCCAAAAGTATCCCCACATGTCCAAATCTATTTTTTTCCAAAAGTTTGAGATAATTTAACTTGTGACCATATCGTTGGAATCCTCTCGGAGTGGAGAGTTCCCAAAAATTAATTCAGGTGATTCCGACCTATTATAACCCCACAAAACAAAACAAAAACGTTTTGGAAAATCTTAAAACGGCTCTCAAGGCCGCAAAAATGGATGGAATTAAAATTAGTTAGCACCATTGGATTCAGTGCGTCGAGAAGATTAGGAATAGTGTCTTAACTAAACAAAACAAAATTGGCCAAAATCCTAAGGCCTTAGCCTTAGTTTTTTTTGGAAGTTGACGGGACATTTTCGATTTTCATATTTTTAGTGGTATATTCGGATTCTTCTTGACGCTGCGATTCCAACGGCGCAAACGGATTTTAATTTCACCCATTTTTGTGGCCTGGAGAGCCATTTTAAAATTTTACAATACTTTACAAGGAATTGAGAAAACTGTTTTTTTGAGTTTTGTGGGGTTATAATAGGTCGGAATCACCGGAATTAATTTTTGGGAACTCTCCGCTCCGAGAGGATTCCAACGATATGGTCACAAGTTAAATTATCTCCCACTTTTGGAAAAAAATAGATTTGGACTTGTGGGGATACTTTTGGAATCCTCACGACGCGCTGAATCCAATGGCGCAAACCGTTTTTAATTTTACCCATTTTTGTGGAAATGGGAGCATATTATAATATTAAAGTTTGGCCCCAACAAAACAAAATTGAGTTAAGACACTATTCTGAATCCTCTCGACTCGCTGAATCCAATGGCGCTAACCAATTTTAATTCCATCCATTTTTGCGGCCTGGAGAGCCTTTTTTAGATTTTTGCCTTGGTGCAAAAATAAAATTGTGAAATCTGGCTTAGCTTCACCCTAGACTTATACTAATTATAAACTAATGTACTTTTAATATTAATGACTATTGTTGAAATATGGGTTTAATTTATATTTTTCCTTCTTTCCTCAATTTCTTACATCTTTGTTCATTATTTATCTCTTAATTTCTCTTGTCTCTTCCTCCTTTTTCCCTTTTATCGTGCTTCCTCTATTACTGTTATTCTTCATTCCTCATTTCATTTAGGTACTGGTATATTATTAGTAATATTTCTTGTTAATTCTTCTTTCTCCTTTTACTTAGGTTCATTATTAGTATTATTCCTCGTTCATTCTTGTTATTATTCCTTCGCCCTTTATTTAGGTTTAGTCCTTGTTTTCAACCTTTTAATTTTTCTTCCTCCTTTATAATTTTTTCCTTCCTCTATATTCTATTTAAATTTTTATAGTATCATAGGAATACAATATATGTATAAAGTATATATATTTTCTTTGCAAGTTTTACATGTAGGCTACTGTATTTCTTGTTTATTCATATTTTTTTAGTTTCTGTACCTTATCTAGTTTATTATACTATACCAGTATAAACTTATGAAAATATATATAGTATTTAGTTTTTAATATTTTCTCTATTATTGTTTCTCATTATTCCACCAGTTATTATGCCTTTCAATCATTATATTCTACCAATATGTTTCACAGGAAAATAAAATATTGAATAAATTTATATTTGTTTTATTGTCAAAATATGTGCTCCCCCAAATAAAATAAAGTTGCATTCAGGAGTTATAAAAAAAGGTAATATATTTACCTTGAAATAAACATACTTGTACTCCATCTGAAAATTAAACACATATTGATTAGTAAAAAGTGGGGGGGAGGGGTAGACGCACACATACAGTCACACTGTGATGTGAGGGGGATGATGGTACCCAGGCAGCAGGTGTTCGTGGTGACGACTGGGCTGTGGTTGAATGTACACCTAAATGCAAGCTAGTGCAAGAAGGTGGCCTGCAGCTGCGGTTCTCCCATGAGACACCGAGACATTAACCACTTCTTATTATCAACCAACTCGTAATGGGACATTTATGTGTGATGACCGTGTGGTACTATGTATCACACAATAACATTACAGTCATGAAATGTACCACCTCAGCTAGCTTTTCATTTGTGTGCTCTGGTGTGATATGGTTATTAGCCATATCACATTCAGAAAAAGAAAACCCAAATGAGTCGCCACATCTGATCAGTGACTCAGTTGTGAATTTATTATGAGTGGTGTCAAGAAGTCCTTGGCATCATCACCACATGGTCAACACAACTCAGTTTAGAGAAATGACTGTAAATGGGTAATTAGTGTGTAGTTGTGTTGCCACAACTACACCCTCACCACTACCATCACAGACAAATCTAACACTACTAACTGGGTGAAGGAGAGAAATAGTCAAGCTTAAGACTTCGATTGAAAGATGACAGTTGCAGGGTACTGGAAACAGGATGCCGGCCCCTACACTGCCCCGCCTGGTCTTCCACTCGGAGAATGGAAGGGGCACTTTTGGGGTGGTTCTCTAAGCTGTAGCATTCAGGACACCAGTGCGTTGCTATTGGTCACGGTCACATAATCCAAAAATTTCTACGCTACATCTCTAAGATTACTATGATCACAGTAACCTCTAACCAGAATACTAACTTTCGCTTGGGTTAGGTTAGGGCGAGTTAAAGCATTCATAGTAAAGTCGAGAGAATGTGTAACTATGCGTATACGTTTCAGGAATAAGCCGACCCGTGGTCTTGTTCTCTCGTCAGTTAAAGGCTTGACTACCTTATGCACCCGACAGCAAGTCCCTAGACCAGCACACAATTTAACCACTGATGTCAACCAATGTACAACAGCTTACAGACAACACCCCCCCAACACACCATAAATCACTCCCACCAACACCACCCTCACATCACAACAAACACAGAAAAAACAAAACAAAAACACAAATAATCAAGGAAAGGGAAAATATAAAAAGGATCAGGTAAGGATAAGGCTATAGAAAATAAGCAAGAGAGAAAGGATAACAAAAAAAGGAAAAAGTAAAGAGATTAAGAGAAAGAAGTTTAAAGAAGAAAGAATAGAGAAAGCAGAGGCAAAAAAAATCAAGGAAGGGGAAAAGGAAAAAGAAGTTGAGATAAATAGAAAGGTAGAGAAAGAGGAGCTTAGTTGAGAGAAAGAGAAATTAGAGAAAGCAGAAAAAGGCAAAACAAAAAAAATCAAGGTAGGGGAAATGGAAAAAGTAATGAAGGAAAAGAAATAAACGGAGAAAGATAGAAATCAAGAAAGGTAGGGAAAGAGAGAAAGCAGAGATAATAAAAAGATGAGGAAAATTGAAAACACAAGAAAAGTAAAAAGAAAAATAGAAGAAAGACGACGCGACGAATCCCGAAGACGACGATTCTTCTTTCTTCTTGCCGAGACGTCCATCGATCATCGCCACAACTGCAAAGAATGGAAAAATTTGTCAAGTATTGTCAATCATATAAATTTGTTTAAATATACTGTACAACTGCCAGGTGATTTTATTCAGATTAGAAAGGACCTTGTCAAAAAAGCCTAATCCAATCCCATTACAGTAACTTCTCACTAAAAAGTTGCAGAACGTTTGTGAAAATCAACTTTAAATGAAGCTATGTTTCTACAATTTCTCATGTTATCAGACATATTAATATATAATTTGCAACTTATGAAGTATGGTTTAGCAGCTTCAAGTGAACTGTTCCCTAATTACTGAAGGTTTTCTAAAAAAAGAAAAAAAATCACTCCAAAATTTAAATTATTATAAAATGTGCACGTCAAATTCTTTTTGGCTATGCCTAAGCAATTTTATACAGCTCAGGAAAAAATGTTGGCGTCCATTACAGATCCTTCCTGATCTGAATAATATCAATTGTTTGCAGTCACACCGGCTTCTAGTAAATAAAATATCACAGTAATCAATGGGATACAAAATCTCAATTATCCAGAATAATATCACAGACTATTGAAAATTAGTTGATCAAAATATCTTCATCAGAGTTTGGGAAAAACAAAAGACCACCCTTTGAGATACATCGCCAAACTAATGGTGATCCGTCTTAGAATCTCAAAACTAATGGAGCTAAACATGGAGAGAAGAGAGTCCAGAAAAAATACCCCTTAAATGAAAATATAATCTTAATATATTATAGAAGGCCATTTTTTCAGATATTATAATGTAAAACTTGCAAAATAAACAAACCAAAACTGGGACGACAAAATAAATTAAAATGTAAAACTTGCAAACTAAACTAAACAAACCAAAATTCGGACAAAGACAATATAAAGGCAAAATAACTAATCAAAATCGCTATGTGGAAACAATGCTTACTAAAATAAAGTTAATAAAAAAGTTGTTATTTCGTGTATTGGGAGGTTACTAGATTAATTCAAAATTATATTGATCAAGGACAGGAAAAATCTGATTGAGTAAATGGAGATTTTAATTTTTTTTTTTTAAACTAGACATCCTTCCCAAGCTGCTAAACTTATCTAATTGTAGCCAGAATGAAAATAAAAAGATATCATCAATACAGAATGGGTTAAAGTACTAATAAGTTCTATTATAATGTAAAACTTGCAAAATAAACAAACCAAAACTGGGACAAGATAAATGTAAATGAACTAATCAAAATCACTATGCCTTCACGTGCCTTCTGCGTGTCGTAAGAGGCGACTAAAGAGGTTGGGTCGGTGGGCTTGCGACCCCCACCCGGAAAAAATATCGAAGCAAGGAAAAACGAACGAACAGCCTCGGATGCGGACGGAACCAACGTTGACGAACCACGACCGACTAAGGACATGCCTTCGGACATTCTGAGAATGGCTACGTGGAATGTTAGTGGCATGAATGATGGCACAAAAGAGAGAGAGGTTCTGGAAGTGTTAGTGAATGCCAGGCTGGATGTATGTGGAATGACAGAGACCAAATGGAAAGGTTCAGATGTGAGAGAGTGGGAGTGTGGAATGGGTGTGTGTGCTGGAGTGAGTGAAGGAACAGCGAGAGAAGGTGCATGTTTGTTTGTAAGTAGCAAATGGAAGGAATGTGTAAGAGAGTATGGGTCTGTGGGTTCAAGGATTGTGTGGGTGAGAATGAAAGTAGGAATACAAACGTGGGTGATTGTATGCGTGTATGCCCCGACAGAGGATATACTTGAAAGAAAGAAAGAGGAGTTCTGGATGAATGTGGAGGCGTGCCTGGAGAAGTTTGACAAGAACGAAAGAATATTTCTGATTGGGGATATGAATGGTAAGGTGGGTGATAGGAAAGTTGAGGGAGTGGTGGGAGGGTGGGGGGTACCATCAGAGGTGAATGGGAATGGTAGTGCACTTGTGGACGTATGTGTGGGGAGGAGGCTGTGGATAGCCAACACCTTCTTCCGACACAGAATGATCCACAGGTACATGTGGAAACGGATGTTGACGATGAAGGATAAGACAGTGGTGGAACGAAAGTCATTGATTGATTATGTATGTGTGGATGAACGAATGAAGAAATCTGTGATGGATGCTAGGGTGTATAGGGGTATTGGAGGGGGTCTGTCTGATCATTATGTAGTGGTAGCTAAGGTTAGGATACAAAAGAAGTGGGTGAGGAGAGCGGGAGGGAGGCGAGAGGAGGGTGGAATGGTGAGGAAGGTGGAGAGGTTGCAGGAGGAGGAAATCAGGGAGGAGTACAGGAGAGCAGTGGAAAGACGACTAGGTGGGTTCGACCTGGAAGTTATGGAGGAAGTGGAGGAGATGAGCAAGGTGTTTAAGGATGAGATCTGTGCAGCATGTGAGGAGGTGTGTGGAGTGAGGAGAAGAGGGAGGGGAGTGAAAGGTACAGCATGGTGGACAGAAGAGGTAAGAATAGCTGTGGAAGAAAAGAAGAAAGCATATAGAGAGTGGTTGAGTAGCAGAGGGAATGAAGATTCCGAGAGACAGAAACGAGCGAGGTACGTGGAGAGTAAGAGGGTGGTGAAGAGAGTAGTGAAGGAAAGTAAGAGAAGAGTAGATGAGGAATTTGGAAGGAATCTGAGTGTAAAATGGAGGGAGAGTAAGAAACTGTTCTGGAAAGAAGTCAAGAAAGTTAGGGAAGGTAGCAAGGGAAACAGTAAGGGTGTGAAAGATAAGAATGGGAGAATGCTAGCCGAGAAGCAAGAGAGAGTCGAAAGATGGAGGGAGTACTTCAGTGAGTTGCTAAATGAAAGGAATGAAGAGCCAGCAAACATAGCTGGATATGGTATGGGAGGGAGAAGAAGAGAAGTAGTGGAGGAGGAGGTGGGGATCAGGAGGTCAGAAGTGTGGGAAGCCATGAAAAGAGTGAAGTTGGGGAAATCACCAGGAACAGATGGAGTGTGTGGGGAAATGTTGAGGTATGGTGGTGAGATAGTGATAGAATGGGTATGGAAAATGTGCAAACTAGCATGGGAGAAGGGGAGTGCACCCGATGACTGGAAGACTGGCATAATAGTCCCCCTATATAAGGGCAAAGGGGAAAGAGGAGTGTGTGGTAACCACCGAGGAATATGTCTTCTAAGCGTAGTAGGGAAGGTATACAGTAGGGTAGTGATTGAGAGAGTGAGAGTGAGAACGGAGAAATGGATAGGCGACGAGCAGGGAGGTTTTAGGAAGGGAAGAGGATGTGTAGATCAGATTTTTACCCTGAATTGTGTTGTGGAGAAGTATCTGGAGAAGAAACAAAAGGTGTATGTTGCCTTTATGGACTTGGAGAAGGCCTATGACAGAGTGGATAGAGAAGGTTTGTGGAAAGTACTTAGAATATACGGAGTAGAGGGCAAGTTGCTGAAAGCAGTGAAGAGCATGTATGAGGGTGCAAAGGCGGCAGTACGTGTGGAGAGTGAGCAGAGCGAGTTCTTTGACCTGAATGTTGGTTTGAAACAGGGGTGTGTGATGTCCCCGTGGTTGTTTACTGTATATATGGATGGAGTTATGAAAGAAATACTATCAAGAGCAGTGGATGTTGGTGTATCGCTGAAAAGGGAGGGAATTGAGTGGAAGCTACCTATACTGCTGTTTGCGGATGATACAGTTCTGATGAGTGATAATGAATGGGAGTTGCAGGGTCTGGTAAATGAGTTTGGAACAGTGTGCGAAAAACGGAATTTGAAGGTAAATACGGGGAAAGAGCAAGGTTATGGTCTTCGAAAGGGGTGACGTCACAGAGTGTGAGGTGAAGCTGAACGGTCAGGCTATGGAGATCGTCAACTCTTTTAAGTATCTGGGCAGTGTGTTGAGTAAAGATGGGACTATGGATGAAGAGGTGCGGGAGAGGGTACAACAGGGGAAGAGGGTTGTAGGAACGCTAAAAGCAGTAACAAGAAATAGGGTGGTCAGTATGGAAGTGAAGAAGTCCTTGCATGACAGTGTGGTAATCCCGACACTGACTTACGGAAGCGAAGCATGGACGTTGGTTGAGAGACTCAGACCAAGAGTGAGAGCAGTGGAAATGAATTACTTAAGGAGTGCGTGCGGAGTTACATGGAGGGATAGACAGACTAATGAGGAAGTAAGAAGGAGGTGTGGTGTGGAGGTAGATGTGCTGGAAAGTGTGAAAAGGAACAACTTGAGATGGTTCGGCCATATGGAACGTATGGAAAGCGAGAGAATGACTAAGAGGGTGTATGAGAGCGAGGTGGAGGGACAGAGGGGGAGAGGTAGACCAAATATGAGGTGGAAGGATGGAGTGAGGAAGTACATGAACGAAGGTGGTGCTGGTTGGGGGGAGGGGCGTCGACTGACTGGGGACAGAGGTGCATGGGGGCGGTTCGTTCGTGGCCACCCCTTCGGGGATCACGGCGTCAGGCAATAGATAGATAGATAGAAAATCACTATGTACAAACGAACTAAACAAAATCACTGTGGAAATAACGCTTAATAAAATACAATTTTGAAATAAAAGAACATTATGCAACACAATGCAATACATACATACATAAAATTTTAAGACTGAGTGTTCCACACATAAGTGCAGTTTCAGTCTCTTGTCCTAATGGCGGCATTCCAGGCAACCCTGTTAAGGGCTGCTTCACTTGTCAAGTTCTTGGATTTGAGATCGGCGCGTATAGTCCGATCCCAGGTCTTCCTCGGTCCACCCCTTGGTGCAGCTCCCTCCATCACAGACCTGCATTTTTTCACCCAATTTTGTTCATCCATTCTCTCCACATGTCCATACCATCCCAGTCTACTTGTACGCATCACCTCGCTAATACTCTTTATACCTAAACGTCTCCTCAGCTCAACATTTGTTATTCTATCCTGTAGCCTGGCCCCACACATCCATCTCACCATTCTCATCTCATTACGCTCCATTCTGTTGACATCCTCTACTTTAACGGCCCATGTTTCTGAGGCATACGTCATTGCACTTCTAACACATGAGGCATACACCTTTCCCTTCAGGGGGAGAGGCATCAATTCTCTGAACTTCCCCCAGCCACACCAAATTCTAGCAACAGTGGCAGCCTCGGCCCCACCACCGGCAGAGATGGTATCTCCTAGGTAACAAAACTTGTTCACCAGCTCCAAGGACTCATTTCCAAAATTCACAGCCACAGGATCATCACTTACCACAAGCTCGCCTTTGCACACTACGCACTCAAATTTCTCTATTTCTGACTTATCCTTCGGCAGGGGCCCCTTTATTCTACTACAGCGCTTACTCCCATGGTGTACCCAACATCGACAGATGCTACATTGAATTGAGTTAACGCCCACTCCCTTTCCACACACTGCACATGGGTATGCACCGCTCTTTTCCACATTGCCTCGTCTCAAACTACAATGCATAACCTTGGTTTTGTTAATATTGACTCTTAAACCCTTGCTCGCCATGCCCTCTCTCCACTCTCTGAATTTGGCCTCAGCATCCTGCATACTGTCAGCTATTAGGACTAAATCGTCTGCATAAAACAGTTCCAACGGGAGTCCGCCTCTAAAAACTCTAGACAGCACCTCCAAGACCATAATAAAGAGGAGGGGGCTTAACACTGAAGTCTGATGGACTCCAACACGGATTGCGAACTCATCACTCAGTACACCCTTCACCCTCACCGAACTTCGCGAATCCTCATATATCTTCATTATCACACGCACCAGCCACTCTTCCACACCAAGTTTCCTCATAGCCCACTGTACAACATCTCTAGGTACCCTATCAAAGGCCTTCTCCAGGTCCACAAACACAAAGTAAAGATCCCTGCCTTTTAGTAGGTATCTTTCCTGTATCTGCCTGACTATGAAGATCGCATCGGTTGTACCACGTCCTGGCATAAAACCAAACTGCATATCATCAATAGAGATGCTTTGCCTGATCAAACCCTCAAGGACTCTCTCACAGACCTTCATGATTTGGTCAAGCATTTTCAGGCCCCTATAATTTCCTCTATCTAGCGCATCCCCTTTTCCTTTGTATATATTTACTATTACACTTTTGAGCCAATCCTCTGGGATTTTCTCATCTTTAATAATGGTGTTTATCAACTCAGTGACTAAGTTTACACCAATCTCCCCTGAGGCTTTTATCATCTCAGCGACAATGTCGGAGCAACCTGGAGCTTTACCGTCCTTCATTTTATTGATTGCGTCGCTCACTACAGCTGGTGCTATCAAAGGAGGGGGCCCAGATATTGGTTTTTCGATACTAAGCTGTTCCTTATCCCATTCAAACTCTACATTTAGCAATCGTTCATAGTGTACCTTCCATGCTTCTCTGATTTCATTTTCTGCATACACAATCTTCCCATTATCATCTCTAACACACTGTTCAGTGGTGATGGGCTGGTCTATCAGAGTGAGAACTGAGCGATCTCTGCCATACCCATAGCTTACTCTGACTGTTCCTTTTACTTATATATTTTCTAGATCTCAAGTGATGGCGTCTCTTGCGTGGATTGACCTCCTAATCTACCAAGATTGGAAGCCAAAGCGTCACATCTTTCCTTTGCCCCTCAACTTTCTCTTCATAATTGCTGAGGGGCACAGGGCCCTGGGTGGGGCTTTGGTTTCCCGGGCGTTTCCGCACCCTCCTCAGCTCCCCGCCATGGAGTGGCTTCGGTCACCCAGGCTTTATTGTGGTTGGCAGGGAGGGTTCTGTGGGGGCGCTCGGTTATGGCCTTGGCCTTGCTCGGGGCCTTGGGGCTGTTCGGCCAGACAGCCTGAGGAACAACAACAACAACACACTGTTCACCTATAATATCCCTACTGTCATTTTTAACTCACCTAGCTAGGTTGAAGATCCCATTGGGATTGTTAGTGTTACACACTTGTTCGAGGACCAGGTCCTTAACCTCTGAAGTGCGCATGGGGGTAATTGGAAACGTCCCCCTGTGCTGACGTATTTGAGGTGTTTCCGTCACTAAAATATTCATTGTGCCATTAATAGCATTAATACTTATCCATATGCGCCTATTATGGGTTGATTATAAAGGTATTAACCTGAAACAACAATAAAACGAGTGAAAACAGCGTTTGGATGGTCAAAATCGGAGATATAGCCCGCGAGTTGTATAATGTATGGGTGAGGCAATCTGCTTTCCCGCCAATTTCCCCCAAGGCCACTGAGACACAGTCGATCGATACTCTCTCTCTCTCTCTTGCACTCGCTTGCTATCAGTGATGACCACACCCTCCAATCGGATTTCTAATGTTAGCACGAAAATATACCTCAGAATAAGGGAATAACAGGGAAAATAGGTGATAACTGAAGGAGAGGAGGAAAGTGGGGAAGGAGGGGAGGTAGAGGACTGAGATTTTGCATGGCCCAGGGACCAAAAAAATAAATAAAAATAAAAAAAAAAAATATAAAAAAAAATGTTTTTTTCGATGTCAAAAGTTGATTTTTGTTTTCTCTGACTCTTAAGAGTCTCCCCGCAGTGCGCCGGGGGAACTCTTAAGAGTCTCCCCGCAGCTCCCGGGTTAATGCGATTTTTAGCATTGTAAATAACTCTTTTGGCAGTTCGTTTAGCTGCCTGAATTTGATGCATTAGAGCAATACCAAAAAATATACTGAAAAATGGCCCATAATTATAGAATTAAATTTTCTACTGAACAAAATATAGGTTGTAACTCACCGAAGCAACTCTATTTAAAAAAAAGGAGAAAAAAGTATATATATATATATATATATATATATATATATATATATATATATATATATATATATATATATACAGTATATGTGTGTGTGTGTGTGTGTGTGTGTGTGTGTGTGTGTGTGTGTGTGTGTGTGTAGAGGGGGAGCACATTAACAAATTAAAAACATATGAGTAAAGTTTACCACAGTGCTAGATATTGGAGTAGGCTAACTCTTTGATGATAGTTTAAAATCAAGGCTATTGAATAGTAGTAGTGGTAGCAATGATTCATAGCAATTGAAAAGTAATAATAATAGTAATAATTTGGTAGCTATGAAGTAAAAAAATTTCACCTACTCCATGAGATCAGTAATTAATTAAAATATAAAACTTGAAAACTAACTCAAAATGTAGGCTACTGTTCAAATTAATATAACGAACGCATTAATATAAAAAACTATCAAAACGACAACACACAAAACAAAATATGTGTGGAAAAATGCATTTAAATATAAGTAATAATAATAGTAATTGATGGCACTGCAGTAAAAGTATTGACCTACTTTAAGAGGTCATGCAAGACTAGTTAATTTTGTACAGTAAATAAGGTTCTTAACCCTTAATTAGCGGCGAGCAACATAAGTCGAGTTAAATAAAGCTGGACTATGTGGCGGCGCTCGACATAGGTCGAGTGGCAATTTCAGCACGTAATGTGGCTGAGAGAGAGAGACAAGTGGTGGCAGGAGACTAGCGAGCGTATGACTGCTCCAGACCACCGCGGCGAACCTACTGACACAAATCTCAGCTCCCTCCTCCCTCTCTCACTCGCTACATACTCAATTATGTACCGAAAGTACCGAATTACCTGCTTTTTGCACTCGCGTTGCACGGTTATTGCAAGAAAACTATCCATCATACAAGGATCGTTATGGTGTCATTCGAAAGCTCTGTTTATGCCCTTTCAGGGATAGGTACTTGTTTTACGTTCTGGGTCTTATTTAGGCATGAAAATGATCACGTAAACAGCCCTATTTTGGCTAAAAACACCCCGCTGTGCGGTACATATAAATAAACCGCATAGGCCGCTCGTAAGGTGTTAAACCTTAACCATCGGCGCGCAACATATGTCGAGTTAAAGAAAACGTGCCCATATGCGGGCCTCGACAGATGTCGAGTGCAATTTTGAGCACGTAATGTGCTCTGAGAGAGAGCTGAGCGGTGCGAGCATAGATTCCCTCCTGACCGCTCGCCACCACCGTGGGTCGACTGAAATTTATTACACCTTCCTCCACCCTCTCTCACTCGCTACACAGGGAATTATGTATGGAAATTACCTTATTTTAGGGTTTTTGCACTCGTGTTGCACGATCGTTGCAAGAGAACCAGTCGTCGTAGAAGGATGGTTCCAGGTGCCATTGGAAAGCTCTGTTTACGCCCTTTCAGGGATAGATACTTGTATTACGCTCTGGGTCTTGTTTATGCATGAAAAAGAGCACGGAAACAACCCCATTTAGGGTAAAACCACCCGCATGGCGGGTAATAGAAGTTACCGACCCACCCGCTCGTAATCGTGTTAATAAACATACGGTACTATATTAACCCTTTCAGGATACTGGGACGCATTTTACAGTCTGGAGACCATTTTATTCAGATTAAGTTAGTTATGTAGAGCAGATTAACCAGACCACTGAGCTCCATACGGAACTCTCATAGGTATTCAGATTAAGAAGGGTATGTGGAAATCAAGAGTAAATTGTGTCTACTCTTAATTCCCAGATTCTTCCTAAGCTGCATGAAATCATCAGAATAAACTGTCAAACGCGTCATAATTCTCAAGGGGATAATTGTTCTAGGAAACCACTATTGTTCAAACTATGCAACCGATATGTAGCATTGCAGTCTACAAGCAATTATGTCATATAATCCAAGAGGCCAGAGTCAATATTGGAATAATTTAAGAGGACTAAAATCTATCGCCATAATGCATTTCTTACGTTATTTTTACTTTGTGGTAAATAAACTCAGTAATTCCTCACTTCAATTTGTAATTACGTTCCAGAAAATCAAAACTTTAAGGGGGTAATTCTTGTTTTTTGGTCTATATACTGTACTGATTTTATGTTTAAGTTTCCTCACTAGACCGCCAAGCTTAAAAAAACACCCCCTAGAACCCCTTTCAATATCGTTTACTTAAAATGTAAAACATGCAAACTAAACAAATGCACAATAATCAGTGGTCGTACAGACATAATTCTAATGTCATAGGAAAGGTCTATTCCTCTACTTTCAGGGATATATAATTGAATTATATTCTAGCTCTTGTTTATACATGAAAATGTGCAGGGAATGAAGGATACTTTTAGTCCAAAACCCCCGTATGGTAGTGGTGACCAAGCAAGGTAATTAAAATGTAAAACTTGCAAACTAAACAAACCAAAACTTGGACAAAGACAATATAAAGGCAAAATAACTTATCAAAATCGCTATGTGGAAATAACGCTTACTAATTTTTGTTTGTTTGTTATGAAATAATAGAAGAAAAAAGTGAAGAATTACTGTACGAAATATACTGATTCCTGAAATTTTGGTATCTCGGCATCTGGCCCCTGGATAAAAATTCAGTGGCAGGAAGTCGGCGATGGAGAGTCCACTATTTTGGGGGGCGCGCCACTCGGAGTTGTACGTGTAGAACCCTTCAACCCTGGATGGTGGTCTCTCGGTCACCGCTCACTATCAATCTGTGAACAAAAATTATATTATAAATACTAACGCCAAAAAGATGAAAGGCTGGCTACAATTAAGATGGACCCTACTAGAAATAAATATGTTAACCCTTTCGAAACCCAATTACGCATTTCTTGTCTGTTTTCTGGCTATTATTAGACAGTTTTATTCAGATTAGGAAGGGTATATAAAAGTCAGATGGTTGAGATAGTCTTTGCTCTAAAAAAAAATCCAAGATCTTTCCTTAACTGTATAAAATTGTCTAATGATGGCAATAATCTTCAAAGGGTGAAAGTTTAGGGGGTTTGCCTTGTGGGAGTTATGCATTTAATAATCTAGTGGATACTTTGTATGTACACTCAGATACCATAGTCTCTAGCCCACTCATAAATATTAGGGGACTTCACCCATTTCTAACTATGGAAGTATATCTGGAAACTAATTTATGAATAATTTTTTTTATAAGGAATTTATATAAACAAATAATCCAAGTACAGTACTTATAATTGCATAAAGAAAAACATAGGGGTCCATGAATTAATTTGAGTGGGCTAGAGACTATGGCATTTGAGTGTACAGTACAGTTTATAGCACATATTCTGTTCAATACCCCAGTAAATTCCTAATTTTGGCAGCACCCAACCCACCTCCCCAGGGTGTCAAACAAAAGACGAGTCCATTCTTCCTACCGGTAGTCTTTAATATTGTACAGTATATGTAAAAATAAAATTGTGGTTTAAAGTTCATATTTTTTCTTTGGAAGTGATAGAATGGCCAAAACAATGCTATTTCATGATAATTTTCTTGTGTTACTTCTCATATTCATTCAAGTCTTCTTAAAAAATTTTTGTTTTTACTCTGGTTTGACACCCTGCACCTCCCTCACTTCACCAGCTACCTTCCAGGAGGTGGGAGTGAGGGAGGGGGGTCGGGGAAGTGGCTGCGGCGCTGCCAAAATTACCAACTTACTGGGATATTGAACGGAATATGTGCAGCAAATTGTACCTATGATGAAGCATATACTCTTACTATGTATGTATGTACTGTATGTATATATATATATATATACTCTGACACCCCCTTTTTTTTTTTTTTTTTTTTTGTGTGTGGCTGACTCTTACTAAGTCGATCAATCAACCATGAGAGTAAAAGAGGGTATCCTACAAGAGCTTAGAATATTTAATCTACAACTTTAATCTGGCAATACCTTGTGGCTATTATGCAATAATAATGGCAACTGGACTAGAGGAAAATGATAAAACAAAATTATATTGTGTATTCATTGTGTTCTGTTGTCCCCGTTCAGGTTCTGTCTCAAGTCAACCCCAGAAAAATGAAAATTAAAGTGGAATGGGACTGAGTACATACTGTACAATACATAAATATTTTTTATAAAGCTGTCAAACGAGTGATGACGATAAAAGTTGAGGGGAAAAGCGGTACTGTACTTTTATTAACCAGAAAAAGCTAGGTGAAATACTGCAACCCTAGACCGTACTTAAGTCTGTGTGTACCCCATGATAGTTCTCTAAGGGAAAAAGTCGCTGCTCTGAATGATACGAGTTGGCACACTGGTAACCTAGAATTTGCTATGAGGCACAAGATTTAACCCTATCAGAAAGATAGGGTAATTTTCAAGAAGACACTGGCAGCACTGTTCCTCTTACTGTCATCATCATACATATTGCCAGACGGGGGGAAATATAAAAAAGTCAAAATAGACAGGAATGTAACCGCAAGACCTATGTAAACATGATGACCATACGCCCGGATACTACATCCTTCCCAACAGCAGCTCCCACCAAAGATACTAGATTAGGTCGTTAGGTTAATGGCAATACTGTAAACCCACGCTACCCTCCTCGCACCGCCCCATCACACTCCTTTGCACCCCCTCTAAAGTCATGGAATGCCTAGTACTACAACTAATTACACCTGACCTACCCCTAGCTCCAACACAACATGGCTTTAGGCCACTGCACTCCACAAACACTCTTCTCACAGACCTTACACAAAGAGCTTTTGACGGCATCAACTCAGCTAGACCACCACACAGATCACTATTAGCCACACTCGACGCCATCCCCCCCCCCCGCCACAACCTAACAAACAAAATCTACAACAACACAAAAAGGTGGCTGGCCAACTTCCTAGCAAGCAGATTTGCACATGTATCTTTTGCCGGTCAGTCATCTAGAATCAGAAACTTTCCAAACGGAGTCCCACAAGGATCCGTCCTATCGCCCGCACTCTTCAATCTGTACATGCACGATATAACTACACCCAATACACCCCACATAAACTTAGCCTCCTATGCAGATGACATAACACTCACATGCACACACCATGACCCAAAAAGAGCAACAGGTCTCCTTCAACCCTATCTCAACACACTATATGGCTGGTGCACTACAAACAGACTTAATCTAGCCCCAGCCAAATCCACCGCAACCCTGCTCACAAGCTGGACAGAACACGAATACATCCCTCAACTCACTATAAACAACACACCCCTAACACATACACACACACCCAAAATCCTAGGAGTAACATATGATACTCATGACATTCAAACAGCACACCACAAACATTAAAAAGAAACTGACACCCAGACTTAACACCCTCAGGTCACTTGCTCACACAAAATTTGGACACAACAAAGAAACCACCACCACAGTATATAAACAATACACAAGATCAGTGATGGAATACGCAAGCCCAGCCTGGGCTTCTAACCTAGCTGAAACACATCATAAGACCTTACAGAGTATTCAAAACAAAGCCCTAAAGATCATTACAGGCTGCACAGCTACTGCACCCACAGATCACCTACATCAAGAAACCAAAATCCTCAAAGTCAAAGACCATCTGGACATGAGAGGCACTCAATTCCTGGCAGCAGCCTCCACGAACCAGGACCACCCACTAAACTACATGGCAACACACCCACAGACACCAAGAAATATCAAAACAACACCCAGCACACGGTATCAAACACATTACTGTCCTCTCTCCCTCCCTGCCCACCCCGAACTAACTTCCAGAAGCACATCCATACTCATTTCTCTCGCCAATCCATCCACTCACTCACAGACAACACGCAGCTGCAAGCACGTCTACTTTATTCATATTTTTTTTTAGTTTCCTCCCTAGACCTCCATCAAGCTTAGAAAAACACCCCCTAGACCCCCCTTCAAGATAAATTTGTAATTTTTCGGTAGAAAAATGTTGGACCTCCCGAAATCCATCCTTCTGAATCCTCCCTTCGAGTCCACCTGGCCAGGCTGAGATGCGGACACCATCCAGCTCTCCTGAGCTATCAGAAGAGACTGGATCACTCCGTCGTCGATACCTGCCCGGGATGTAACACAGCACCCCATACCATTAAACACATCATAGAAGACTGCATTTCACACAACCACATACGCCAACAACACAATCTACACTCAATGAGAGCTCTGTGGGAAAGCCTGATCGTGGCCATGGCCTTCCTCAGGGACTCGGGGCTGTTCGGCCAGGCAGCTTAGGGAACAACAACAACCCTCGTTATCTCGGACTAATTGGGGGATGGCCACTTACAAAATATATGATTTTCATAGATGTTCGAATTAGATCATTTGCATGCGAAATTCATCATATTAATGACAAATACAAATATTATTATGTCTTCAGGGACAGTACAGTACATAGTACTTAATATTAACACAATAGTTAAAAGGCACAGGCTTGAATTAGTCCTAAAACAACTTAAAACCGAGTGAGAGAACACTGTAAACCGGACACAAATCCCATCAAACTCGGAAATTTGCCGAGATCTACAGGGACATGAGATGCCATTCCAAGAAGTAAGCATGGCTTAACATAGAAAGGGGGAGGAAGGGTTCACTCCCTTATAATGTCATTAACCTAATGTCATTAACCTAACCTCCTCCCCCCCCCCCCATCCCCTTCAAGCATGTCAAATTACTAAAAAACAAATAAAATCATGCGAGGGAAAAAAACACACCCAACAGTGTCATAACAAAATTATCAACAGAATACAAAACACACCCGACAGTGTATCATAACAAAATGGTCAACAGAATACGGGTGTGGTGCGAGGCAGTACACCCAATATTAAAAAAAAAAAAAAAATCATACTTTTCAAAATTAATTTAAAATTTCTCGTCTTAGAAAACTACCAGTAACCTTTTCCTAATAATCGGAACCACACTTCGTTTGGAGCAATCAGTCATAAAATTGAAGTACAGTACTGTCTGTATGTATGCATAAATATACTGGGAGATAAGGAAAGGTTAGTCTCCACTATTATAGAGCTAGAAAATCATAAAATAGCCTAAGCTTCAAAAATATAGTTTCATTGACAATATTTATCGTGGCCTATAGGTTTGCCATACGGTTTACTTCAATGTGTCAAATTCATTAGGCCTACATGAGAACCAAAACTCTCCCTATCGACGATGTCGTCGCCATAATTGTGTGGTAAAACCTTCACTAGGGATAATATTTGAGGAGACTACTGTGGCGATTTCGTACTGCATCGGTTTTGACCGCCTACTTTCTTAAATCATCCCATGGTCACCGGATATTTGACCCTTTGGCATTATATTATTATGTTTTTTACACCAACCAACTTCACATCTAAACTCAATTAATGAAATCAACAAATACATGTGGCACTCCGAGGACTCTAAACCAGGATACTCACATCGTAATTCCGCGCACTATGCATTACGCTATCAAGACAGTTATATGATGATGAAAGTAAGTCCTGTGGTGGGTGAAGGGAAAACAGTCATATAAGAAGTGAACGCAAAGAGCGTGCGAAGATTCATGGTATGATTTTGCTTACTATTTTGATGAATTACCCGGTAGCATTAGAAAAAGTAATTTTCAAGACCTGGGTAACTGATTTCCAGACTCCAGTGTAGTCTAACCAGTTCCTTCCTAATCTAATCTAACTGAACATAGCCTGCACACTTCACTTAATATGGCATATCAGAAGACGAAAGATTTTTTAATTTTGGGGGATAAAATTGCACTTTCACCTGTTATAGATGTAAATGATTAGGTTGTTCCAATGGCTTTTGGTGTATTTATCTAATTGTAGTTTACAGGAGTTGAGCTAAGCTCGTGTTGTCCCGTCTCTCAGTCTACTTTCATCCAATTTTTTCTTGAAAATATGTGATGTGCAGTATATGATTTTGACAATTGATTTGATAGGAATTGACTCCGACATCCTTCCCAAACTTAGCCCCACCCTGATAGTGGGCAAAATAGGGAATTTACACACTTCGGGTATGGTCGTACCAATCATATTAGGTTACCATACCTCTTGACAACAGATGGCAAGGCAGCATGCTTTTTTTTTTTTTTTTTTTGCCAGACGCCGTAATTCTTGAGAAGGTGGCCGTGAATATTGGGAGTTTGTCACGAATCGCTAGGTCATGTTGCCCGGGCTTGACGTCTACCAATAACATCTTGATCCGCCGATCTTTTGATCAGCAGCCAACGCTCTACTGACTATGCTATGGCTACTGATACTGTAAAAGCTTTCTAGGACAGTAGGACTCCGACATTTATTTGTAGGGAGGCTGGGAGGTTTATAATATATACGGTACTACTGTAATTATATGTAGTTCAAAGATACCAGTATATATTAAACTAGAAAATGCATTCACCCATAAAATGCGGTAAACCTCACGGAAGGGTCACTATAGCGAATACGATAGGCCTCACGGAAGCAGGACCATAAAAAAAAAACTAAAACGAAGGATTACATGATTAGGCGAGATAATTCCCTTCTAGTACCTCCTAACACCATCCACAAGTGCCCCAAACCCCCTTCTCCCCCTTTTTCCTCCTCAATTATTACCGATTTTTCCTCTTATATCCCTAACTTATCGGTTATTTTCTGCAAAAATTATTCTCATGCGGTTTCAAAAACACGGGTGAGTCATTTAAAGAGCCTATAGCAGTACAAGATCTCTGCCGGAGAGCTCAGACGTTGTTGTTGTTGTTGTTCCCCAAGCTGCCTGGCCGAACAGCCCCAAGGCCCCGAGCAAGGCCAAGGCCATAACTGAGCGCCCCCACAGAACCCTCCCTGCCGACCACAATAAAGCCTGGGTGACCGAAGCCACTCCATGGCGGGGAGCTGAGGAGGGTGCGGAAACGCACGGGAAACCAAAGCCCCACCCAGGGCCCTGTGCCCCTCAGCAATTATGAAGGGAAAGTTGAGGGGCAAAGGAAAAAATGTGACGCTTTAGCTTCCAATCTTGGTAGATTGGGAGGTCAATCCACGGAAGAGACGCTGTCACTTGAGATTCAGAAAATATATAAGTAAAAGGAACAGTCAGAGTAAGCTATGGGTATGGCAGAGATTGCTCAGTTCTCACTCTGATAGACCAGCCCATCACCAAGACGTTGGAGAGGGAGGTTGTACGTCTCTTGGCCGGCCGCAACAGAATACGACCAGGCGGCGAAAATATAAGTTTTTCACCCCTCAATTGCTGTTCCCACCTCTTTTATCATTCAAGTTCAAATGTTTATCAAATAAGTAAAATAAACGCACATGGAGAAGAAATAATTCTTTATATCGTAAATATAACTAATTCTGTCTGAATCGAATGGTAGAAATTACAAGTTTTGAACACTTTTTCCCTACCTCAATCTTGCGTTCCTCGGGTTAAAGCGTGTACTTTCTATGGCTGGGCTGGTCGCTAGGGTTGCTGGCTGCTGAGGCGTGTAGTTTCTACTGCTGGGCTGGTCGCTAGGGTTGCGGGCTGCTGAGACGTGTAGTTTCTTGCTGGGCTGCTGTCCTCAACAACCTAAAAAGAAGAAAAAGAAAACTATTAATTCTTCAATAATATATCCCAAGTACAGTAGGGTAAGACGGGGTAATTTCGCCGCGGCGCTAATAATTTGCATTCAAACGCCGATATCTGCAGTTTGGCTTAGGTTGTAGAGCAGTTTTGGTTTAGGTTGTAGAGCAGTTTTGGTTTAGGTTGTAGAGCAAGTTTGGTTTAGATTGAATAGCTAGTTTGGCTTAGGTTGTAGATCTAGTTTGGCTTAGGTTTTGTTGCAGTTTCGCAGGGCCTGGAGCCGGGGCTAGCGGCGCATCTGACGGTATGGTTGGGTGTGTGTGGGTGGTTTGTATGAGTGTTTGTTTGTTTGTATCTTTGCGTGTGACACAGTGCTGGCAGTAGCCGTCAGCTGCTGCCTGGTACTTTGTATTAGCAACCTACACGCCGCACCCACACGATACACGTCCACACCCGCACTAAATACTTCCACACCCGTAGGCCTAATAAATACGTCCACAACCGCACTAGACACGTCCATACCCGCACTAAATGTCCACAACTCCACACCCGCACTAGACACGTCCACACCCACACTAGACACAGTGGCGCCTAGGCCTACACATGTGACACACCTGCATCTCTGCCCACCCTGTTCAGTTGTGTGTGTGTGTGTGCAAAAATTTTCTAATGGCATGTTTAGTGACAGTTTGGGTTTGTGAATGTTTTCATTGCTTATACCTGCGCGCTAGTGTTTTGTCTGGCCATTAATCATATAATGTTATCTAATTTACTAGCTAGATGATGCGTAAAATAGGTCGCGGCGAAATTCCCCCGCGGGGGGGGGTAATTTCGCCGCGAGTGACTTTTTTCAAAAATTCGGCAGCATGACCAAAACATTATATTTATTTTTCGTTTTTGGGCATCTATAGCAGAAAGGCTGAATGTATAGATAAAAAATTAAAAATTTTAAAATTCCATTTGTGGCAGTCTATTCGTCAAAATACGCAATTTTTGGCGAAATTACCCCGTCTTACCCTACAATCAACAACAGAATGTTTTTTATGGTAAAAATTAAAGTTACCACGGACAGCATTTTTAGTATTTATTTTTAATTTTGTTTTCGATATAGACCTACAGTGTTGTTTTATACCAAGGATGGGTGCATATTAGTATTTAGCCATTATCCAACAACCTAAAAACACCCTCCCCACTAGTGGGGAGGGCTATGAAGAGCAGGGAAAATGTGGGGTTAAGTAAAGAATTTACGATGAAAAACAAAATAAAATTAGGAAACTGCTCACTATAGGGAGAGTCTATGAAAAAGAAGTTAAAAAATGGAAAAAATTACCAAAATACTGTAAAAATATATAACTGTCCTGTATGAGGAGAATTTGGGTAGAATGTAGAGTTCAGGCGTACCCCGAGCCTTGTTTACACTACGCGGAGCGACGTCGGACGATTGCCATCATGTTCCTGTCTATATTGACTGCCTTTGGATACAATAATATGTTGAGAGGGTCTTTGCCCCCCCCCCCCCCCCCTCACCCTCCCATGACATATTGTCATCATCATATATATTGCCAGCAGGGGGCAAATAACTGAAATAAATCGCCGTCAAAATAGACGCGAACTTAACCACGGCGATCGACTAATGTAAACATTACAATATGTTGAGCCGCCCCCCCCCCCCCCCCATGACATATTGTCATCATCATATATATTGCCAGCAGGGGACAAATAACCGAATAAATCGCCGTCAAAATAGACGCAAAGTTAACAGCGGCGATCTCCCTATGTAAATATAACGACCGTACGCCCGGAATCTACATATATCCCGAGAATTTTTTAAAATTTATCGTTTGGTGTTAAAAATTAACTATGGGGAGAAATTTGAAAAGATACTGTATAAATTGAAAATCTTGTCTATAAGGATCGATTCCTACACTACAAATGTAATATATTCGCTTTATACGTTTTTTACCCCTCAACTTCCCTATTCTTCATAGCCCTTCCCACTATCGGGGGCCGTGTTTTTAGAGTCTTGGATAGGCTAATGGGTAAATACTAATTTCCATGAACAAATGTTATTATAGCCTAGAAAGCTTAGGCTATAAACCATAGGCCTATACACATGTAAATAACAAATCCAAAAAAATAAATCCTTGAAAATGGCTGTGGTCCGGCTCCTTTATATTGACTGCAATATATATTTTGATGACAATATGTCATGGGGGGGGGGGGGGGTCAGGGAAGCCAAAGCCCCCCTCAACATATTTTTGTATCCAATCGTTATTCCAACGGCAGTCAAAACATGATGATGGGAACATGATGGAAGCATCCGCCGCTCCGCGTAGTGTAAACAAGGCGGTACGCCCAAACTCTACATTCTTGCCGAATTTCATTATCGACAAATTGAAAAAAAAAAACGATTTCACCTAAAAATCCCAACAAAAATTATAGTGCCGAATGTAAACAAAGCATTCTGTCGACTTGACCACCACCACCTTGTTTTGTAGGCGGCGCGCGATTCACCTAATAGCCTAAATGGCACAAGCGTTACTCACCCTAAACAAAGTACTGTACTGGCAACCTGTTTTTGCCCTTTTAATTTACAAATCAACATACAGTAGGCTATATAAGGATGACAATAAGTCAAGGGGGTTCCCCCCCCCCCCCCTCAACCCATAATGTATCCAATTTACCCCATAATTTCCCTTACCTACTGTAAAAGCGCGATTCACCCAATAAATGGCACCTTTTGACGCCATATCTTGATTGAAAAACAACAATAAAACACTAGGCTAGGCCTAGCCGCTATACGCTATTCCATGATTTTTTTTTCATAGAAATCTTGATAAATAGGCTAAGGCTGCTCTAGTTGTCTTGAATGGTACCAAAAATGATAAATCTACAGTTATACTACCCCTATTTTGTCGCTATTCTGTTGGTACTAATGGGTTAAAGGTGGGTGTGCATGCTATTATTCTGTTGGTACTAATGGGTTAAAGGTGGGTGTGCATGCTATTATTCTGTTGGTACTAATGGGTTAAAGGTGGGTGTGCATGCTATTATTCTGTTGGTACTAATGGGTTAAAGGTGGGTGTGCATGCTATTATTCTGTTGGTACTAATGGGTTAAAGGTGGGTGTGCATGCTATTATTCTGTTGGTACTAATGGGTTAAAGGTGGGTGTGCATGCTATTATTCTGTTGGTACTAATGGGTTAAAGGTGGGTGTGCATGCTATTATTCTGTTGGTACTAATGGGTTAAAGGTGGGTGTGCATGCTATTATTCTGTTGGTACTAATGGGTTAAAGGTGGGTGTGCATGCTATTATTCTGTTGGTACTAATGGGTTAAAGGTGGGTGTGCATGCTATTATTTTCCTCCACAATCATTACCGGCAGTGTGCATTATAGCTATTGGTGCAATATTTTCTGGTACAATGGCTTAATTATTTATATAATGGCCAAAATAGGATATGGGTGACACTTTCTGGATTCGGAGTTTAAGCGCTCTGATGACGTATGCCCAGCAACACAACAAGCTCTTCTGACAGGTGGAAATGGAGGATAGTGACAGTAGTTCCGATTCGTTTGCCAATACTGAGGGTGATAACTGTGATTATGGCGAAGAACCTCAAGTGATGAATATTGGTGGTGTCCAGGCTTATATGTATGAACCTGTAGGACGAGATCCAGCAGCAGGAGAGGAGGGAGAAGCAGCTGTGATTACCGCCCGCCTTGTTTACACTACTCGGAGCCGCGGCGGACGCTAGCGATCATGTCCCCGTCTATATTGACTGCATTTGGATACAATAATGAAAGCCCGCCCCTCACGCCTCTATGACTTATTGACTCGTGTTACAAATATGGAGCCGATTGGTGAGGTAGTTTCGCCACCACGGATTTTCATTTTTTTATGTGATGATCTACGGATAGGCTGGAAGTGGGTGGTGGGAGGAAGTTGGGGTTGTGGTGGGGGGAAGACAGAAGGGTAGGGGACTTGTCACACAAATATGGAACCAATTGGTGCAGTCGTTTCGCCGCCACATATTTTCCTTTTTTTCCTTTGTGATGGCCTGATGCGGCGACCCATGGTCGGCGAGTGGATTGGGGGAGGTGGTTGGGGTGATGGTAGCAAGAAGCCAGAAGGGTAAGGTACATGTGGTAGAAATATGAAAGCTATAGGTGCAGTCGTTTCGCTGCTACAATTTTTTTTTGGCGATTCCGTATATATACGGACCTGGCACTGGACGTGACAAGACCCCAGTCCGTATAGGCAATCAGCGGGTGCATCTAGCCATACCCATACTCCACCGCACTTTATTGTCAAAGCATTCATCGCGAAAATGTCCATTGCATATGAAGCTTGTTTTGGGCTTTGCCTCCCACACTCTGGTTCTTTGTATAAACTTCACCCATTTGTTACAATAGTATGGATCACTTGGAAACTTGTCTAGTGCTATGTTTGGTCCAGGGATGTTGCTACACCCGAAAACAGCACACCTATTCACCATTTTTGCTATACTTGCTGATGTTTACTTTCCAAATGTTTGCCTGGGCCTAAGTCACATCCTCACGTGACTACAGTTGCAAGGGGTCGCAATTCAATATCTATTTTTGATTTGTTCTCTAATATTGAAGATTAGTTTTGACAAAGGAGTAGTCAGGTTGATTACTGAAGATCTAAACATCTCTTTAAATACATTATAAATTAATTTTAATTTTGCATGCCCCACCACCTTTAACCCTTATTTAGCGGCGAGCAACATAAGTCGAGTTAAATAAAGCTGGACTATGTGGCGGCGCTCGACATAACTCGAGTGGCAATTTCAGCACGTAATGTGGCTGAGAGAGAGAGACAAGTGGTGGCAGGAGACTAGCAAGCGTATGACTGCTCCAGACCACCGCGGCGAACCTACTGACACAAATCTCAGCTCCCTCCTCCCTCTCTCACTCGCTACATACTCAATTATGTACTGAAAGTACCGAATTACCTGCTTTTTGCACTCGCGTTGCACGGTTATTGCAAGAAAACTATCCATCATACAAGGATCGTTATGGTGTCATTCGAAAGCTCTGTTTATGCCCTTTCAGGGATAGGTACTTGTTTTACGTTCTGGGTCTTATTTAGGCATGAAAATGATCACGTAAACAGCCCTATTTTGGCTAAAAACACCCCGCTGTGCGGTACACATAAATAAACCGCATAGGCCGCTCGTAAGGTGTTAATGTTATTAGTAGTAGACTTAGTATGGTTTGATGATGCACGGAAATGTATATTTGACTTGAAATAGATACATTGAAGTATTACAAACTTTCGCAAACCCATAAACAGGGAACGTGAGCTGGGTTTAGACCGTCGCGCACCCATAAACAGGGAACGTGAGCTGGGTTAAGACCGTCGGCGAGACAGGTTAGTTTTCGGTTAGGTTAGGTTAGGTTAGGCTAATGTGAAAAATACTAAAATGCGACGGTCCTCGGTATTAAACAACACTGTATATCAAAGAACAAAGAAGAAACAACAAAAATGACCTGAAAAACTCGTATCTGGTTGGTGATAAATTTTTATCAAAATAATTTTTTTTTCAGTTTCCGCATCTGCTGAACCATCCAAAAACACGCTAAAAGGTGTGGATAATTATCGCGAATAGACTCGCAGCGTTATTATACATAATTTATTAGGGAAAGTGAAGCTCTATGGAATCCTTATATATACTCACATAGATTCCATTGTGGTAGAATAGTTTTGATAAGTTTTGTAACTCGATTTTGTCGATATAAATAGTCCCGCAATCTTGAGAGCTCTGCTACGGACGTGTTAAATGTTTACAAAAAGTGTTCGGAATGGAGTACACTCGCTACGGTAAAGTGTTATGTTCTACAAAGATATTACTGTATGTCTAATATATGAACCGACAATAGCTGGCATGCAAGGGCTAGTGTTGTATCCCACGTACTGGGTCTAGGGTTAGGTTAGGTTGTTTGGTTAGGTTAATATACTAGGTCTCGGAAACAAGATTCGTAGTTGCGGTAGTATTTACATCAAAACTATAGTTAACTATCAAAACTATTCTCGGTAAATGTTTATCACCAACCAGTGACGAGTTTTTCAGGTTATTTTTTGTTGTTTTTTGTTTTTTCTTTGATACACAGTGTTGTTTAATACCAAGGACTGTCGCATTTTACTATTTTCCCATTATCCATCAATCTTAAAACACGGCCCCCGATAGTGAAGATCAGGGAAATTGCGGGGTAAAAGCCGTAAATAAAGGGGTAATATTGGAAGAACTCTGAAAATACAATATTGAAAAGTAACAAAACCTGAAAATGGAAAAACTCGAGCCAAGTTTTGACCAAACTTGGCTCGGGTTTTTCAATTTTTCAGAGTCCAAAATCACAGTAACCTCATTTCGAAAGTTGGCTCTGTTTTTTTTGTTTTTCAACGTGGATAAAGCCAGTAAGAATGTGGTTAACATTAGCCTAACCTAACCTAACCTAGTATAATGGGTGGGGGCTGCCACCCCCGCTAAATCCATGAAATCCGAGCCAAGTTTTGTCGTTGACCTAACCTAACCTAGTATTATGGGGTTAACATTAGCCTAGCCTAACCTAACATAACCCGCTAATTTGCGCTAAATCCCTTAGATAATATTCAAGGACACTAGTGCGACGTTATGAGAAACAATTTATTATGGAAAATAGGCACCAATAGATTCGCCATATTTTTCTCCATATAGTCCGCATGGAGGATTTTCGTTATCAACAAATTGAAAAATACCCACTTCACAGACAAATACACCAAAAAATCTAAGTCAAAGCGGGGGTGTGGGGGTGGCAGCCCCCACCTATAATACTAGGTTAGGTTAGGTTAGGTTAGGCTAATGTCCTTTCAAAGGGGTATAGGGTAGTAAACACTAGGATAGCCTATACCCGGTCAGAGGTAAGAAGAAGAAGAAGAGTCCTGCAGTAGTCTCCTTGAATGCTACCATCCCTTAAATCCGAGCCAACTTTTGCCAAAGAAAAACGAGCCAACTTTCGAAATGAGGTTAGGCCTACTGTGATTTTGGACTCTGAAAAATTAAAAAACCCGAGCCAAGTTTGGTCAAAACTTGGCTCTGGTTTTTCTATTTTCAGGTTTTGTTACTTTTCAATATTGTATTTTCAGAGTTCTTCCAATATTACCCCTTTATTTACGGCTTTTACCCCGCAATTTCCCTGATCTTCATAGCCCTCCCCACTATCGGGGGCCGTGTTTTAAGATTGATGGATAGGCTAATGGGAAAATAGTAAAATGCGACAGTCCTTGGTATTAAACAACACTGTATATCAAAGAAAAAACCATCTTCAGACTGATCCGGTAAATAAAAATACCCAAGTACAACAAATTACCTGAAAAACTCGTAGCACATACCACCACGACCTCCATGTTAGGGTTCCATCTTCAAACTGAGCCCGCCCGGCGCCAACCGGCGAGGGGCGTGACGTGACGACTGAAAGACTGTGTGATTGGTTGATAATTTGATGGAAGGCTGTGATTGGTTCATGCTATGGTTCATGATTCCTAAAAAGACCGCTAGGTGTAGTGACGTTCGACTGAAAGATTGAGGGTAAGAGCTCCCGAACGACGGCCATTGTGTACTATTGCGCCGCGGCCATCGACAGGGAGGTATTTCTTAGTTTCTCATATTTCACTTATAGCGATTTGCGACGGTAAGTACATATACACCAACAAAGTATCGTTCATGAAAGTGATAACACACTAATAATCATCGATGGGGCCCGTCACTGGTTGGTGATAAACTCTTACCCTATTCTCCCACAGTGGAATCTATTATCTATGTGAGCATAGGCTATTATAAGGATTCCATAGAGCTTCACTTTCCCTAATAAATTATGTATAGGACCTAATAACGCAGAGTCTTTTCAAAAAAATTACCAAGGCGTGTTTTGATGGGGGAAGGTGGTGGGAGGTAGTGGGGGAGGGGTAGTATAACTGTAGATTTACCCCAAAAATAAATAGGCCTAGTATAAAATTAAAAACCATTAGGAACCGAACCGAACCCAAAGCACGTTCGCAGAGGAAGATAACTCAATTTTTCTAGCCCTCACAGAAACACACTTGAACGAAAACATTTTGGATGCAGAGATCAATATCCATAATTTCACTCTATTCAGAGCCGACAGAGGCCACGGAGGAGTAGCACTCTACCTAAGGGAGGATATGGCTGCAAATACCGAAACTTTAGTTGCATTCTCAAACGGCACAACAGAGCTACTAGCAGTACACATAAGACAAACCGACATGCTCATCATAATTTTGTACCGACCTCCAAACACCACAGGGGAAATTTTCAAGGTCACAGAGAAGATACAATCACTCCTACAAAATCTGCCAACCATGAAAATAGACGGAGGAACCAGGGATGAAAAACAGCAAGCCAAGGAGCTAATGACGATCATGGACACTGCATACATGAAGCAATACATCGAGGAACCTACAAGAGGCAACAACACACTGGACTTACTATTTGGCAACAACTTCGACCTGGTACACTCGTACGAAACTGTAAAAACTATAATGTCCGACCACAGCCTCATCAAAGTTAGAACCCCCACACCACCAAGAAGATGTCAACAGGAACCAAGCCAAATACCCTGCACCTCTCTGAAAGATCTCAACTTCTACAGCAAAGATATAGACTGGGACAGACCGAGAGCAGAACTGGCAGTAACTGATTGGAGGGCACTATTCGAAGATAAAAACGTCGACGAAACTCTCAGTATCCTCCAGAAACAATGCCTGGAGAGTGGAGACCTGCAAAAACACCATACCACCCAAATCAAGCAGGAAGCAGATCAAGCAGATTCCCAGAGATAGAAAAATACTAATGAAGAAAAGGATGTACTTGAGAGCCAAGCAAAGGAAGACCAGCTATGCGCACAATATCACCAAACTACAAGAAGAGCTCGATGAAGTTGAACGTAAACTCATCCAGTCACACCAAGAGCAAAGAACACGTGAAGAACTCCAAGCAGTTGCAAACATACGAGTAAATAGCAAATTCTTCTATGCATACGCACAAAGGAGACTCAGGAACACCTCAACAATAGGACCACTTGCAAAACCTACGGGCGAACTTGAGAGTGACCCAACCGAAATGACCAAGATACTCAAACAGCAGTACGAAAGTGTCTTCAGCCCGCCAAATGAAGACAAGAAAATCGATAATGCAACGACCTTCTTTGACAACGCTCCAGGGACACCACATCAACTCTCCTCGGTAACAGTATCAACAGAGGACATAATAGCAGCCATCGACAAGATTGGACCAAACTCTGCGGCAGGACCAGACGGCTTTCATGCCCAACTGCTAAAAAACTGCAATCATCAGCTAGCCTTGCCTCTAAAACTGCTGTGGAGCAAGTCCCTCCAAACTGGATATGTACCACAATCCCTAAAAGAAGGTACTGTCACACCAATACACAAAGGGGGTAGTAAAGGCATAGCCAAAAATTACAGACCAGTGGTGCTGACATCACATCTTCTTAAAATCATAGAAAGAACAATACGAGCTAAGATGGTCAGCTACCTGGAAGATAACGAGGCATTCAACGAGGGTCAACATGGCTTTAGACAAGGCCGCTCCTGCCTTTCACAACTACTATCACACTACGACAAAATCCTACAGGATATTAAAGACGGAGAAAATGTAGACGTCATATATCTAGATTTCGCCAAAGCTTTTGACAAGGTGGACCATGGGATCCTTCTACATAAACTCAAATCACTGGGAATAGGGGGGAGACCTTGGAAGATGGCTCCACAGCTTCATCACCAACAGAAAACAAAGAGTCACGGTTCAAGGAAGCCTATCAGAAGCAGGTGGGGTCATCAGCGGAGTACCACAAGGATCAGTACTGGGACCTCTCCTATTCCTCATCATGATAGGAGACATCGACAGGGACCTGGAACACTCAACAGCCTCATCGTTTGCAGACGACACCAGACTCATGAAGAAAATCACCTCACAACATGATGCACAGCTACTACAACAAGACTTGGACAAAATCCTGAAGTGGGCAGAAGAAAACAACATGGCCCTAAACGGAGACAAGTTCGAGCTTCTAAGGTACGGGAACAAAAGAGCACTACAAAACGACACCAACTACAAAAGTGGACAGCAAGAAATTACCGCCAAGGACACAGTGAAGGACTTGGGGAGTTAATATGAGCAGTGACGCCACTTTTTCCCAGCATATTACCAAAGCCACAACAACAGCAAAACAAATAGCAGGCTGGATCCTGAGAACCTTCCACACAAGAAATGAGAGGTGTATGTTAACACTGTGGAAGTCACTGGTCCTACCACGACTGGAGTACTGCTCTCAGCTCTGGTCTCCCCAAAAAGTAGGAGAAATAACAGAAATTGAAGCCACCCAGAGGACATTCACCAGTAAAATCCATGGGTTTCAACACTTTAACTACTGGGAGAGACTCAAGGAGCTGCAGCTGTACTCACTTCAAAGATGTAGGGAGAGATACATCATCATCTACGTCTGGAAGATTTTGGAAAAAAAGGTACCAAATCCATACATCCAAGAGACTCAACACCAAAGGCGAGGGAGCCTGTGCTATGTGAGGACTAGCCTACGCCGGGATCAACACAAAAAATCAAATCCCTGATCCATCACAGCTTTACATACAATGGAACCAGACTGTTCAACTGTATACCAGCCCCTCTCAGGAACATGACCGGGGTGTCTCAGACACCTTCAAGAAACACTTGGACATGTGGCTGGCCAAAATACCGGACCGGCCACCAACACCAACTCCAACCGACTTCTGGAATGGAGAGTGGAAGAAAGGGAGCTGCCTGGTCGCAGTGGAGCCCCAGCTCAACTGTGTCATTAACGGACGGCATACAACAAAGTGTAACAAAGTGTAAAGTGTAACGTCACCAATTTTATTATCACCAAACTAAAGGCTAGGGTTATAGCCTAGCCTAAGTCTTAAAATCTATAAACCTCCCACGGTGTAAATAGGGTTTAAGCATAAAAAGGTCACAGGCCTCTATGTCAATGCCTTCAAGAACAAGTAGGCCTAGTCGAAAATACAAAGAATGTGGCCCACCGTGACCAGTCCAAGCCTGTGGGCCATTCTATTTTCGCCCATTTTGCGAATAAAGCTCTCATTATCGAGGCTATGAATCATATACAATGTGCTATAGTGTAAATGTGTTCATGTACACTAACTAAAATACTAAATTAAGCTCAAATACATGACATACAAACATAAAACATAAGGAAAATCAACACACGTTTGTCAATATGGCCGCCGGCACACGAAAGGACGCCAGACTTTATGTTGCAGATTTCGCTAAATTCACGTTTAAAAGTTGCTAGATATAAAATACTATAATATTTGTATATGGAATCGTTCATTATCCCTACAATGTTTAAATAAAGTTAACGAACATCACATCAATAAGTTTAAAGTAAATATATCCTACTATTAGATAAATCCATTTTCGCTAGATATTTATAAACAACGCTAAAATCTACAAGTACAGGTTGACAACACTGACTGCATCATCCAATCACCGACGCCGGGGCGTTTGGTGGGAATTTTAAAACGAATTACCGAGCATTAGACTATTCAGTTCATTTGAGGCCTAGCTCAGGGGATGTTCTTGGGTACTATGATATTTGGAATGCAGAATTGAATTTTTCGGCAGGGTAAATCTCGAACCAATGATGCATAGGCTATAGGGAGTGCTACATATGACCACTTGTGAGTTTCGGCCTATAAGGAAGTTGGAGCTGTAGACATTGATATTTAGTAGAATTACCAGCTAAAATACGATTGTAGTACATTTATCAATATATAAAACCCAATTTTACATAGTTTTTAGCCATCAGAAACCTACATTATTATTGCATTTCTATTCACTATCGATGTCTAGGCCTACAGCTCCAATTTCCTTATAGACCGAAACTCGCAAGTGGACAATTGGAACTCCTGCTGCATCACTTAACTCACCACATCTATTGTACAATAAATAAATAAATATACAGTATATCATATATATAAATACAAAATAACAAAAATAATAATAAAAAAATACTGGAAAAATATAGTACTGTCAACAGTTGTAGGTATGAAAAGGATATTTAACCCCTTCTGTACTGGTGTACCGGCGAAATAGACGATGCAGTAAGCCGTTGTGGTGTGCTGATAAGGCGGCATTGGAGTAGCTGGGCATTATAGAACTACAGAGGGAGTTGGCAGTACTGACATATCCAATACATGTCGAACATCCGGAAGGTCAGTAGCATCAATCACCTGTGAATTGTTTACTGCATTCATCTCGTCTTTCAGCAGGTTGTACCAGTTCAGGGAGGCACATCAGACCTCACCGCAAGAGATGTTTCACTACCGAGGGAGCTGGACACTTGGGGAGATTGAGACTGTAAAAACTGGTTCTGTCCTACCATGCATAATTACCCTCCTGGTGGGCGGGTGCCCAACCCCGAAAGGGGTTGAAATAGGGGAGCTATCCCCCCGCCAAAGGTTGCTTTCTAGGGCCTTTCCTAGCTGATGCTGAGAGGATTGGGTTCTAGTCATGTGGTGATGGGCTGGTCTATCAGAGTGAGAACTGAGCAATCTCTGCCATACCCATAGCTTACTCTGACTGTTCCTTTTACTTATATATTTTCTAGATCTCAAGTGACGGCGTCTCTTCCGTGGATTGACCTCCCAATCTACCAAGATTGGAAGCCAAAGCGTCACATTTTTTCCTTTGCCCCTCAGCTTTCTCTTCATAATTGCTGAGGGGCACAGGGCCCTGGGTGGGGCTTTGGTTTCCCGGGCGTTTCTGTCGCCCTCCTCAGCTCCCCGCCATATGGAGTGGCTTCGGTCACCCATGCTTTATTGTGGTCGGCTGGGAGGGTTCTGTGGGGGCGCTCGGTTATGGCCTTGGTCTTGCTCGAGGCCTTGGGGCTGTTCGGCCAGGCAGCTTGGGGAACAACAACAACAACCCTCCTGGTACTTCTCATATTTCTTCTACACATGGCGATAAACGTAACACGATATAGAAGTTACTTTATGATCCCTGCCACAGAAGAAACACTTGGGGACATAGAGTAGGTAACCTCCCCCACCTTCATGGATAATAACTATCGCCGTTCTCACATCGTACCTTATTCCTGCAGGAAAGAGAGAAGTGGCCAAATAAATGACACTTGAAGTACCTGAAAGAGGTATAGTATCTCCCAACTGAGAAATACACATGCTCCATCATAATTTTTGTCAGCAATGACCACCTGAACAGTAGGTGGACTAATTGGCATCTGATTTGGAGCCATCACCAGTCAGCTCCTCCAGGGTCATAAGACCAATTTATAAAACCTTTAGCATCTTCAGGTCAATGTGGTGAAGAGTAAGGTTATGATATTTAAGAGGGATATACTGTAGTCATAGAGTGTGAGGTGAGGTTAAATGGTCAGAAAATGGAGAATGTCAGCTCATTTAAGTATTTAGGCAGTGCTGTAATAGAGCTAAGATTGGTGTCTGATATTGAAAGTAAAACTCACTTGATTGAAATCTTTCAGACAAGCGGGGTACCTGTATTGTCTCAATGGGTAGAGTGCCGATCTAGTAACTGGTTAGTCCCGAGTTCAATCCCAGCAGTGAAGACTTGGGATTATTGTAAGAAGACCGGTTCTTTTGGTTACTGACAATTAAAGAAAGATACCAGACTACTAAATTAACCCCCCTTACAGTGTGATGAGTAAAGATAGACTATGCTGTAGCCTTTGGTCCAAAAACACCCCCATAACACCAATGGACTTGTTTAACTTCTACTGTACCATAGGGTATAGTAATAAAAGTCCCCCCACCCCAGTCCCAAGCAATGTGGCCAAAATGACAAGATATAACAACCTCCCACCTTAAAAGATGGAGGAATACTGGCTCTCCCAGCCTGTAGAGGATTGGATATAAGCTGAGAAGTGTTACCAACTCTAGAGCAGTGCTCAAACGGTCGTGGTACCAGACATGGCCTGATACTGGCAGTTACAAGGATCGTATATTACTGACGGCTCTCTGCCGTCACTGTTAAACAGTATAAATACTGTATATTGACTCCTGAAATAACTAAAGGAAATACAAACTTGTAAAATAGTTTATGTTTTATATATATATATATATATATATATATATCTACATCACACCAACACATTAAGGTACATAGTTATTTAGATAAGTTGTGTTGATTTTCCGTTGAGAATTGTTGATTATTGCAACAGGATAAAGGTGGCAACTCAATATAGGGTTAACAAGAGATCCTATAGTATAAAGCCGGTATCACACGAGAGCTTTTATAGTCAACATTCGATGATCAAATTTTTTTTGGCAATATTTCTTGAATATTTTGCACTGGTATTGGAAACTAGACTGATGGTAGATGAACTTAGGCAACCGCAATAATATATATGTTTACCACATAAGCTGCCAGACCAGTGTTGAGGATAAATGTTAAGTGAAAAAATGCTTGTGTGATACCTGCTTAACAGAGATCAGCCAACCTCCGCCATATTGGAGTCACTTCTAATATTTGTTACTCTTTAAATTCAAATACCTCCATACCCACAAAGCTGACTGCTCTCTTACTACAGGACCTCCAGGGTAAACTAAACAATGGGGGAGCTCACACAGGCGGATCTTGTGTTTGAGTCAAGTTATAAATGGCTTAATTAAGTTTTTTTTCTGGACCCTCTTTTTCGGTAGAAAAATAGCTCGGCCCCAAAGGCCGGTTCCTCCTAAATTGCAGGCTCGCTGTCGCTTGCCAGAAAAAATCAACACCTAAATGGCACGAAAGGTCTCGAAATTGACAAAGAAATGGGGCAAAAGGTCTTAAAATCACCAAACTAATGTGGCTATACATGAGGGAGAAGGAGGGCCAGAAAAACAAAACAAAAAACATTTGAAAAGAACTCCTGATGAGCAATACAGTAACCTACAACTCAAGTCCTTCAGTCTGCCATCCTTAGGACTTACAATCATCCATCTCTACAGTATAAACAACTGGACGGCTCAATACTCGCGGGATTTGAAGCCACTGCAGACGACGCACCTTCTTTTTCCCATTGAAAGTGAATTGTGTGCCAAAAGTTCGCTCTAATAAATTTGACACTGATAGCTCACGTGTGAATATTTACTGCAAAAAACCAAGACAATTTAAAGGTTATAGAAGAATATTATATTCATAACTAAGTGCTTAGTCAATATACAATCCATATAAAACATTCTTATACCACTCCCAAATGCCATCTGGTGGCTTCAATTAACCACTTGCGAGTTTCAGGCTACAAGGAAGTTGGAGCCGTGAACATCAATATTAAAGAGAAATTCAATAATAATGTGGGTTTCTGATGGATAAAAAGTATGATGAATTTGGTTTTAAGTATACATATATGTATTATGACCGTCTTTTAGCTGATAATTCTACTAAAGGTACAGGTACAGGCTTACAGGTACCTACCCGATAGCACTATCGTTAGTGAGTGCTGTACTGTATTTTATATATTATTTTGTAATAGTATAGATATCCTATCAATATTTGTATTTTGTAATATTTTAATGTCTTGTCATGTTGCAAATTTGATTTTAAATAATATTTTGACATTTAACATATAGTTTCTTTATTCATGCAGAGTTTAGTAAAATTTGCCAGAACGTCCCGGACTTCCCAAACTTGACTACTTCCTTTAACGTGACGATAGTGCGTTGTTATATGTGCGATTAGTTTGCTTGGGAAACAGATTAACTTGCTCATGAAGTAATGTACACCCTATGTGGTGGATTGTGTTCTTTTATTTAATAATTTTCATTTTAGTAAACGTTGTTTCCACATAGCGATTTTGATAATTTAATTTGACTTTATATTGTCCTTGTCCCAATTTTGGTTTGTTTAGTTTGCAAGTTTTACATTTTAAAATATTGATGCCCACAACTCCAACTTAATTATAGACCAAAACTCGCAAGTGTGCAATTGTTTACATAGCACAATGCGGACGATGAGCTTTCCAGATTCTAGTGGTGGAGTTGAGTGCTTACAGTAGGTGGCAGTGGACTATCAAATATTCTTCACTACTGGGAAGATGTAAATAATAAATAACTATCTACTGTTCAGTTGGCCAAATAAGTTGTGTCTCCGCTGTCATTATGTTTTGCTCGTTGTATACTGTATTAATGTCTGTCAGATGTTGAGTAGGGTGTGTAAAGATAGGAACATGTTTGTATATCTCACTCAAAAAGATGAATTAATGCTTAGATAGTGCTGATACCAATTATTGATCAAAATATACTTGGTGCCGCGACATCACTTATTTGGCTGACTGTACATGGTTTTAATACATATAAAAATAGTATGGAAATGCTTTGAAAGACATAATAAATGTATATGCCGACCGAAGCACTCTTACAATGGACAAAACTGAAGATTTTTGGCATATGTTGGACAATAAACAGCCTCTTGCCAGGCTCCAGATGACAGATTAAAGGACTTGGACTGTAATTCTTTCCTATCATGACACAAAAATCATCACTAAAACAGGCTAAACTTGTCATAAATTGTAATCTTTATCTCATCACTAGATTTCTCACACTAAATTACTATCATACATACATACCTTTTATTAAAATAAAGTACAGTCGAACCCCGCCTATCAGGTGCTCTCAGATCTGGAAACCCAAGAGATTTGGACAGGCACTTTGATCGAGACTCATGTTTCAGCCAACCAAACTTGTCTGGATGACTTGGGAAAAATAAAAGTCAATCCGGAAACGAACGAGACGAATACAAGTCGCCGCACGTATTGTTGTCAAATTGCAAACGTGCTTTAATAGAAAATTTTGATATTAATTGTACAGTAGTTTCTTTATTCATACAGAATTTAGTAAAATTTACCAGAAAGTCCTGAACTTCCCAAATTGACTAATTCCTTGAACGTGACGATAGTGCGTAGTTATGTGTGCCTCTTATTTTCCATAATCCTATTATTCTGATGATTGAGAAAACAAAACAAACCAATATAAAACACCAGATTTGGCAGAACAAAGAGATAGGGGATGAAGCTTACCTGAGTCCTACCTGTGCTCTAATTATTACAATACAGATCTCCCTCACTCTCCGATGCCCCGATTTACCATATGAATGACCTACGTAGATGTGTGTGAATTTGTGTTTTGTTTTTGTGTGTTCGTTGTATTGTGTTGTCCCTGTTCTTGCTCTGTCTTGAGTCGGCCACCCCCCCCCCCTTGACTCAGGCCCCCCTGGGCCTGAGTAAATAGATACATAGATAGATAGATTATAGATTTTTAGGTGTTTTGGTTTGAGTTTTGGCTGATCCGAGAATGCATCACCATTTACCTTATATATTTTAGGGTTTGCTATATGATTTTCCTATTTAAGATCGGGTTTTCAGGATCGTAAGCCAATCGGAAATTGAGAGAGGCCTGTAATTCATCAACTTAATTGACTTAGAAAAAAAAACAGTGGGGATTGGGCCTGAGTATATAGATAGATAGATAGATATATAGACCTTGACTTATCATCATTTATAACAACTATCATATAATCACTTCACATTGTATCACATCCACTAAAAATATCAACAGAAGACGCAAATTATATAATCGTAAATCACCGCATAGGGTTTATCTTCACACATATGACACACTTTTATGCAAATCATTGTATGAAATTTAAGAGTAAACAATAATAATAATATATAAGTATACAACATTGACCATCCATCCATCCTTGACTTATTCAACCAGACCTTCAAATCTATTCATCAAGGTTAATTTTAATAAGGTTATAGGAGGATTGTAGGTTGTGGTTATCATACAGCTAGAGACCCTATAGTAACAGCTAGTGTAGATCACAGTATCATTATATACAATATAGGATAAAGAATCTCTTAAGATATTGAAAAACTATATACTGTATATATATCTATGCAATGGCATTCATATAGCAACAAACATGTAAAACTATAGTTGGTTATTTAATAACACGTCATAAATGCAGACCACACTTTCATACACCGTGGTACAGTATAGGGTAGACCAGCCAATTTGTACCACCTGTCAGTGTTGCCAATTTAGCTACTTTCCCGCTAGATCAAGAGGTATTTATCTTGATCTAGGTAAATGTTTACATCTAGTGACATGAATTCGAGCAATATTCTGGAGTTTTGAACCATTTTATGGTGATATTGTAAAGATTGTGGTATTATTCTAGCAATTTTCGGCATACCTGTATATATACTATCTAGCGGATTTGATTTGGTAACCCTGCCACCAACATACCCATACCAAAATACCCACCAGTTGAGTTACATTTATACATTTACACTACTACAAAATGTCGGATAGTTGAACAGTCAAAAGCATAAATAACGAGGCACCCATTTGAATCAGTATCGAACACAAACAAGATCATACAATGCATATTATACCCCAGATGCTTCGGAACTTGGCTTTATAAGTGCAATGATTCAAATTGTTGTAACCTTATTGTAATAGAGCTAAAACTGCTGTCAGATATTTTTCTTTTATTTATAAAGAATTATTATTTTGCTTAAGTGTTGTTTCCACATAGCAATTTTGATAAGTTATTTATAAGTTATTTGTTTATTTTTCAAGTTTTACATTATAAATTGAATGTAAAACTCACTTGACTGAAATCATCCTAACAAGTGGGGTACCTCTATTGTCTCAATGATTAGAGTGACGGTCTTATAACTGAGTAGTCCCGAATTATATCCCAGCAGTGGAGCTTGGGATGTTTTCAAGAAGATCGGTTCAGTATCCTACCCAGTTTGGTTACTAAAAGTTAAATTAAGATATTAGAATTCAAAAAATAATCTCTGTTACATTATGTATGCTCACGACTATATCGACACTAACTTAATGGTCGAACTACTCCTTCTTTGTGGGTATTTTTCTCATCGATGTCGGGAATTAGAAGCACCACTGTATACAAATTGGCCAGTCTACCCTATACACTTTGTTGTATTCCGTCCGTTAGTGACACAGTTGAGCTGGGGCTCCACTGCTATGGCTTAATTTACACGTTCACGGATAAAACTATTAGAGTACTGCATATATAATGTTCTCAACATGTATTAAAACTAACAATACTCTATTATATTATATACTAAGGCAAGGAGTTGCATTAAGTCAGAAAAAACTGCATGACAAATTTTGATTTTATATCACAGAGAACTTCATGTGCATTATGTAAGCCATGGAGAGATTCCTAAGTTGAGTAATTAACCACTTGCGAGTTTCAAGCTATAAGGAAGTTGGAGCTGTAGATATTGATATTTAGCATAATTATAAACGTTATTTCTTACAGTTTCTTACAGTAGATCCTCTGGAAAAAGGCAAACTATGCCTGTGTATCCAGCTCAGTACCAGTACTTGCACTGCTGCGGTCGTTCACGGTGTTGGCGGCGGCGGTAGCAGACGCAACATTTTTACTATTCTGTATTTTTGTTTTATAATCAAACTTCAAATCTTGTCTTCCCCATGCTTTATCAAGATTACTTTCAAACTCCCTTATCGATTCGGAATCGACTACATACTGGGGCAGTGCGTTCCACTCATTTACCACTCTATCACAAAATGAGTTTGTGATGGTTAGAAAGCTTGCTATATATTTGTTTATGTATTTATATATGCAAGGCAACCATCCTTCTGCTAAATAAATCCTCCAACTTCCTTATAGAACGAAACTCGCAAGGGGTCAATTAGTGCCAAACATTGCACCACCTCCCCTATTATTATATATTTTATGTACAATGGGGAACTATTATAATCATCAGATGACTTCTATTTTACTTCATTCTTTCCTGTAAACTACTTGAACCATTTCAGCAAGATTACCCCTCTAAGTACCACAGCTTCTTCATAAACTGCATAAATAATCTAACTCTAACTAGAATAAAATGAAAAAGTCATCCCAGTACTTTAAGGGTTAAACCTCACACAGAACACACCTTGCACCTTCAATAAGATCACGTCACTTACATTTCGTTCTGACTAATATTAGATTGTCACTTGGCTTATAAATGACCTTAAGAAATCAAAGTCAGTGTTAAGTATCTCAATTGACCTTCCGGCTCCCAGAGATTATTCCTAAACTCAATATTATCAATTAATAGTAGCCAAGAGAAGGTACAAATGCCCCATCACACAACAATACCAAGGGAAAACTAAAATATATTAGTTTTTAACCCTTTCAGTACACTAGGACATATTCTTTTATCTTTTCTGGCATTATTATACAATTCTATTAAGATTAGAAAAAGTCTGCAGGCTAACTGATAATCAATATACTGTAGATTTAACTCCTTTGATTGCTCGAGGTCCTTATCATAAGGATGGAGGCCTGCAACTTTGGTGGATCAGTCAGCCTCTGTAACATTGAACCATTGGGTCCTCTCTTCAAAACATTCCTGTGTCCGGTATGTTGCTGGACAGGGCCTCCACGGGGACAAAGAAAATAGCAAAACCATGGAAAGTGCCGTCCCCATGATGAGGGACTGTTCTGGGTCTGGTCCTGCAGTGCTAATGGTCTTGATCTACATAGTGAAAATAATGTGTTGGTGGTGTAATGGTTTAGATGCTTATGTTCTGGGTGTGGTGTCCCGAGTTCGAATCCCGGGAGGACCATATGCTTTCATTAATTTATTCAAGTGCATTGGGGTTTGTAATGGAGGATTAATGTTAAGAATGGGGTGTTCCTTAATATCACTGTGGAGTGGGCCAATGTGTGCATGTCTGGGAACCTGGAGGCAGAGTCTGTCATGGCCATACATTTTAGGGAGCTATCTGAGGAAGCAAGGCATCAGACATTCGCTCGTCCTTACTAAGTTGTATATAATTGCTTAATGTTAACCAGAATATAATGGAAAACAGGCTCATACTACTGAAAGGGTTAAGTCTCTGTCTTGCCTCAGATCTGGATGGCCTGGTAAACCTATGACTAGCTTCTCAAAGACCTACAGTAATACTAAAAAATAACATAATCCCTAATTCCCAAAGACCTTTCTAAGCTGAGTAAAGTTAGTCAGAATATAGTCATAATGATAAATTGTGCATATAAAATATTCTCCATGTAGCTATAAGTACAGTACACATTAATGGCATTGGCAGTACAGTATTATATATTTACCTACGCTATATATTTACTATTCACAGTTCACATTAGCTTATCAGCTTATGCCACCTTTCTAGCCACAGTCACTTCTTCTGTTGGACAAAATTAAGTTCTTCAGTATTTACAGTACCTTCAAGGGATAATCCGCAACAATGGGAGTGAAACAGGGGGTGTCAAAAAAGACCCCCGTGGGACCAAATAGGGTTAAGGCTGAGGAGGACTGTACCTGTAACCTGGACTACACCCTACAGTACAGTAAAGGCCTCCCTCACTATCCAATACCCCAATTTATGATATTATTATAGGTTTTTAGGTGTTTGGGTTTGGGTTTGGGTTTTGGTTGGTCAGAGAACACATCCCCATTTACCCCATAAATGTTAGGGTTTGCTATATGATTTTTCAATTTAAATTCGGGTTTTCAGGAATGTAACTCAATCGTATATCGAGGGAGACCTGTACTGTAATTGGCCTTCCCTACACTACACAATATTCCTATTGTATTATCACCAAACATTCGGTCTACACACTCACTTCGTCATATAAACATTCGGTCTACACACTCACTTCGTCATATATCAAATTCTGAAAGTCATGCATACGAAAATGAAGTACCTGTACGGTTAAAATCAATAGTTACTCGGAAACCTTGATATTTTGTGTGATATTGATATATAGAGAAAGAGACATTAACTTGACAATTCTACAAATGTGGAACAAATAGTATTACAGTAGTTATATACTGTATTATTAAAATCACAGGATGAATGTCAAGAACAAGAGATAGTAACTTGAATTACACCATACTTGAGTAAGGTTTTAGGTCAACTATTAATTTAAACTGTACCCTAAGATTTAATGTGCTTTTGATCAAGTACTTTATAAATTGCACATACATTTCAAATTACAGTACAGTATAGAGGTTTGCACTATTATATACATTATATCTACACTTCCTAGCTAATAATCTCCATAATTATACTTTATTGTAGCGACTCTTGAGAAAATAACGGGCCACCTAGGCTATATGTCAATAATTCCAGCTGATTGGCTCTTGCAGCCTTGTCTAATGTCTCATCTAGTGGTAATTATATGGCAGAGAGGTATCCTGACCAGGATTCGAACCCCCTCACTCCAGGTATATTTGTCATTCAGTGAGGTTCCATAATAGTACCAGGACGATTAAAATCGTATCACTTAGCCTAGTTGGCGGGGGGAAGTGTAAAATAGTCATGGTTCAAGTCTAAAAACTCACGTGTTCCAAGGCATAGTCCTCCACGAGAATATAACCTGGTTCTTCAAATAAGAACTAAGGTTGCTTTCCTTATAACCGCTCATGGCCGAGTGGTTACGATGCCCAACTCTCCCAAATATACCTGGAGTGAGTGAGTTTGAATCCTGGTCAGGATACCTCTCTCCCAACCTGTCGTACAATATCATTAGATACGGTAGTAATTATATATTCTTAGCAAAGGTTTTAATAATCACGGTCGCACAAATCAATCAGCTGGAACTGTTGCCATATAAGTGGGTCATAATTTTCTCAGAGTCGTACACCGAACATACTCTTATCCTATAGTCTATTTTTTTCCAGCTGATGGTAAATTGAACCTCTTAGCAACTGATACCTTAAGACTTGATGGAAATATATGAAACTATTATGTCTCTGCATCATTTATATGCCAAGCATGTATTAGTCATCATCATTCATCATCATCATCTCCGACGCCTGGGAAACCCCCGCTAAAGGATGGCCATGACAGAAATAACAACATATTTCAGTACAAAATCTCCATAATAGCCGAGTAATCATGATGAAGACATGTCAATCTATCCTCATCTTACATTGCTCGTTAATTTGGAAACAAATTTAACTTACCTTTTGACTCCCACAGGCCCTTCCTCAACTGCATACAATTGTTAGCCTGACTAAAATTAAAGTCCCCATTGTACTGGAAGGATTAACTTAAGGCAGCAACACACGGGCAGTACAGTATTTTCCTTTTTTTGTTTTTAAGCCACTTACCGATTCTGGCTGTCAGTTTTCGCCCCAATTTTACATTATATTTTTTACTATTAATACATACATTCAAGACTATGATCTACACATGATTAGGTTAGTCTTATTATTCACCTTTTTATAGGATTTATGTATGTTTGTCACCAATTCCACGTACGAACTTCATACCAGAGTTAATCTAACTTTGTTACTGATCTTTGAGGTATTTATTCAAGAAACACAAACCAAAATCAGATATTGGATAGTAAACTTACTGAAAAACTGTCCGTGTAAAGCCACCTACTGTATATTCACCCTAAATATAGTCAGCTTATTATAAACAAACTGACTGAACCATACAATCCTTAATCCTGTAGCCTATACACCTTACTTCACTTAATTATTTCATTTATAGCAACCTATTCTAATCACCTTTCTACTTTTTTCATTTTAAGGTACTTTGGTTAATTAGCAATGAAACAGATTATTTACAAGATTAGCAATTGCAGAAAATTAATGATTACTGTATTAATTTTATCAATTTATCGAAAGACAGTTTAACTCATGATAAAATTATATAAGTAAACGTAGCCTACAGTATTGTGTTGCCACATTATCCATTATTATTTAAGTGATGTAATTGAAAATAAAAATACCTGTAATATTGAAAGTGAAAATCAAACTATTTTGTATAATTATGATTAAAATTCGTCATGGGTAAAATGATTGTTAAACCCCCCGAGCATATTGGTTTGGTGTTAACACTATCTGGTCCGACGTCTTGGGGGGTTATTAAAATATTTAGTTTACTTATTAATGAGGATTGTGCTGGCTTTTGCCATTTTCCAGAAAGGTAATTTAGCTTGTTCCCTAGGTTAACAAAAATGCCTTCCCAGACTTCCTTGAAACTAAAAAATACCCACCCAGACCCCTTTCAAACTAATTTTGTACAATTTTTTGATAAAAAATTTCCTGTCGCTCGCCCAGATACAAAAATTGACACTTGATAGGGTGAAGTATCTTATTATTGCCAAACTAATGGGATGAAACATCTTAAAATCTCCAAACTAATGGGGAGGTCCAAAAAGACCTCCTCGGACCAAATAGAGTTAATAATCTACCAACAACAACCGGACTAAGAAGCACAGTCGGCCAAAAAAATACGAAGGGTGTGAAATACGAAGCTAAAACTAAATACATACTGGACCTTAGTATTCTCAGGTACACAAATTAGCAAGTACAGGTCTCCCTCACTATCCGATGCCCTGATTTATGATATTATTATAGGTTTTTAGGTGTTTGGGTTTGGGTTTTGGCTGGCCCCAGAACGCATCCCCATTTACCTCATTTTAAAATCTAACATAGTGTGAATGTTGGATCCCTGCACATGTCGGCATCGAGGGGAATGAGAACGCAGACCTTCTTCAAAAGAGGCTTGACGTGGTTTTCCCTCTCTTATTCTCCAGAGGCCGAAGGATATTTTCCCGGTCTTGCAGCAACGCGTACTTGATTTATGGCGTATTGAGTGGCGTTCACAACCTGAATCTAATCATTTCCGTTCCCTTAAGGATGACATTTCCTTGTGGCCTTCGTCGATTGCTTCATGTCGAGCGGACCAAACGGTATTAACGCGTTTGCGTATTTGTCACACACGTCTTACTCATGGTTATTTGATGACCACCCCTCACGATCTACCGCCTGAGTGTCAACTATGTCACTCCCCATTAACAGTCCATCATTTTCTCTGTGTCTGTCCGGCGTATGAGCCAGAACGACGACGATTCCTGCAGCACGCCTCATTACACTCTATTCTTTCTGAGTCATCCTCCTTCACTTTCGCTTCTATCGGACAATTCCTGAGAGCCACCAAACTTTATGATGATATCTGAATACTGACAGTTACATGACTTGACTTTGCACCTCCTCACCGAACACTAGCCTTATGAGGGCCCTGGCCCAGTGGGCTAGTATAAAATAAACACGTCAACGACAACCTCATTAATCTTAGGGTTCGCTATACGATTTTTCTATTTAAGATCGAGTTTTCAGGAACGTAACCCAATCCCAAGAGGGAGACCTGTACTGTACTTAGATATCTGCAAAATAAACTCAAACTTGTCAAATTCTAAAATGACACTAACAAAAATGCGGGAAAATAATATGTTCATGATTATAAAACGGCACTCCATCTTTGAAAGCCGACGTACAAACACACACACACGTAACAGGACACGAAGCATGATAAAAAATATATATAAACTTTTTGATCCTCTGTATAGGCTAAATATTTGCTCCTTTCAGTACAATGACACTTCCTTTTAGTATCATTAAGCTTAGGAAAGACCTGTGAGTCAAAAAATTAATTGAGATTCTATTTTTTTTCCCTTTGAATCTTACAGGTCCTTCTTAACCTTTTCAAGATCAGATTATGCATTTCTTTTCCGTTTTCTGGCTATTAATAGAAGATTGTATTCAGGTTAGGAAGGGTATATGGAAGTCAGAGGGTTAGTTGAGATAGTATTTAAACCTTATGATTCTCACAACTCCTTTCTAAACTGTATACAAACGTCTAATGATAGCCAGAATAAACAGTCAAAATTCATCATAATCTTCAAAGGGTTAACTGCATAATATCACATAATCATAGCTAAACTAAAATGAGCCTGGCGTCGTAGTAGTCGTCGTTCCCTAGGCTGCCTGGCCAAACAACCTGATGTCGTTGTACTGAGAGGTTAACTATAAAGGATACATTAACACTAAAGCCGGTGTCACACGAGTGGGTTTTCCGGTAATTTTCGATGAGCAAGTTTTTTCTCTTAATGTTTTGAGTTTTTTCACATTGGAATCGGAAACTAGACTGAAGGTAAAATATGTTAGCTGGCTGATTTCTGCTATAACTTGAATTTTGAAGCCGTCAGACTAAAGTTGACGGAAAAAGAGCCGTGTAACACCGCCTTAACACAGGGAGGGAGACCAACCTTCCCACCGACCATTACTACTCTTATCTGTTGTCCTCCGGCCTCTGTCCGCGGGTGAAAGTCAAGAAAACCTGAAAAGAGAGAACAGCAGGTTTGGGTGCTCGTATTTTCATAAGAACAGAAGAAAAATGGAAATCTGCAGAAGGCCTATTGGTCCATATGAGGCAGACCCCTTCAAGAACAGAAGAAAAATGGAAATCTGCAGAAGGCCTATTGGTCCATATGAGGCAGACCCCTTCTTCCCTACATCCATATTTGTTCTTTTACACCTTAATGCCCCACACTACATCTCTCACTATAACCTATATCCCCTATCCTCATCATTTTGAAAGTAATTCAAAGCTCATACAAGGGTTATCCTTCGTCACCTGATGGTCACGTTTCAATAATTATAACGTAAAACTTGCAAAATAAATTAGATTACCCAAACCTAACGAAAAATTTACAGCGATTTGTGGCAAATGTCGAGTAAAGTTCCTGTAACAAGGGCACGCCCTAGCCCTGTCAGTCAAGGTAGTGTACAGCATTAAAAACTGCATCTACAGTACATCAAATAGACAAAGCCCCTACACTCTGTTTCTTTTCATCTGACGACAAATTGAATCCCGTAGTAACTAATTTCTCTATATTTAATTGAAAAATATGAAACTACTATGATTCTGCATCATAGTAAGACCAAGTTTATATAATTAGCATAATTTTTCACTACAAAATCTTAAAAATAACTGAGAAATCTTGATGGAAACTATGCAATTTACCGTAAGTTGAAAAGTAACTTACTCTCTCCAGCGTAGTCTGTGTGACGGCGTAGTCCTCTATGGGTAGGATGTTTCGTGAGCGCTCCAGACAACCAAACACGCTGCCCCACGTCACACCAGCAGCACCAACAAAGTACTCCAGGCGCCCCCACTGCACCTCCCGCACGTGGTGGTCTGCAAACCAATGGATAACACAAAAGAGAGGTTAGTATAATTCCTTCCAAAGCTGAAATAAATTGCCTAATAGTTGCTACCTCGCTGGTGGTAGTGACTAGCGTCTCGGACTTCCACCCAGAAGGCCCGGGATCGCGCCCACGATTGGCGCATTAAAGATTTTTCACGAGCACTGAGTCGTTACCATCCCTCATGAGCAAGGGGATGGGGTAGTAGTACAGGACCCCAATGGAAATACGCCTAATCAGCCTTATTGGGCTATCCTTAGCTAGCTTAGCATGCGCTAGCTTTATGAACTATTATTATTATTATTATTACCCCCAGATAAAAAATAAAAAATATATAAAATAAAAAATAATGGGGATTGGGCCTGAGTAAATAGAAAGATAGATAGCCCAACATAACTCCCACTGCCCCACAAAGTACTCCAGACAGACTGACCCTTTCATACAGGGTGATCTGCAAAGATTGTTATTCATTTAAAAAAATATATATATATCAATATAATTTGTTTTAATACAATTGCAATGTATTCCTATTAGTAGAAACACATTTCTAAGTTAGTCTGCCAAATTCAGTGGTAGGTTGAGTCACTAACTGAGTGGGTATGATTTTTGTGGCATCTCCCCCACTAAGACTCAAACCAGCCAACTTCTGCAAAAGTGGTAAGTATAACATGAATCCCTACATTAAATCCTTCTGGACAATGTCATTTATATTTTATTCAGGCTAACCTTGACATCCATAGCACTAGTCGCCGCAACATTTGCACCTCATAAATCTCTCTCCCAAAAATTATCTTTCAAATCATTCCCTTGCATCTCTCTTTAAGGGTAGGTTTATAGTTTGTTCCCTAGAGCTCCATCAAGCTTAAAATTACACCCCTAGACCCCCTTTCAAGATAAATGTGTAAATTTTTCGGTAGAAAAAATCATCTTAAATTACAGGAAAAAATCAACACCTAAATGGTATGAAAGGTCTTAAACTTGACAGAAATGGGGCATAAGATCTTTAAATGGACAAATTAATGGGCCGAACATTTTAAAATCTTAATACTAATGGGGCTGAAGATGAGAGAGAAGGGGGTCCAGAAAAAAAATCCCTCAAGTGGAAATCTCCCCTTCACTACACACTGACACTCGGTCCCCTTGATCTCACCTGGATAAGTTTCGTTCATGAAGTTCTGAATCTCCTTCATCTCCGGCGGCATGTTGGTCATGAGATGCTCCACACTGCGGTCCTCCTCCTCCTTCAAGTCACTTTGGGTCATGCTCACTCTGCAGGGGTCAAGAGGGTTTGTTAATGTATGCTTTAGTTGGTTTTATTTTCCCGGGCCACAAAGACAGGGTCAATGTATTTACTCTGAGTGAGGTTTCTAAATTGTAAAAATATTGGTGATCAGCAGTACTTTACTTGTTAAATTGAACAGAAAAGGAGCGTTTTGACCTTTAAAGGGACAGGAATGACATACCATGTGTCCTACCAGTCTCTTAATGAGTGGCTTAAATAATAATCACTAAAATGGCCCTGTCTCCTTGACAAAGATGTGGTGACTCAATCACCTACCACTTCGGTAGTACAGTCAGCCTCTGTATCAGTAGACCAGAGTTCTACATCTTCATAACACTCTTGTGCTTGGTTTGCTGGAGGCTAATAGCAGAACTATGGTGGAAATGTCATCCAGGATATTGACTGCTCTGGGTCCTGCTCCAGTGGTGCTAATCCTCATAAAGGAAATAGCACTGTGGAGTGGGCAGTATTGGAAATGTCTGGGCAAGAGAACCTGGAGACAGTTTCTACCATGGCCATCCCATTTTGGGGAGCTTCTTGAGGAAGCAAGGAATCAGACATTCATTTATTTATTTATTCATACTGTCTGTTACCTGATAATGATGGAGTATCCCTCACTAAACTTGCTCTTGAGGTGTTGTGGTGATCCCAGACAACAAAAGCGACCGTTGACCATGATGGCCAGTCTGGTACATAACGCCTCACACTCCTCCATACTGCGGACAATAACAAACAGTAAAGTCAATATCACACAAGCTTTAATCGTCAACATTTCCCGATTATCTGCATTCTGGCAACATACTGTATTGAGACTATTTTTCACTGGTAGACTGATGATGATGCAGTTTTTACCGCCATACACTCCCTGCTGAATAGCAAGGCTAGGGTGGGTGCCCTGATGAATCAGGGACTTGTGAATAGTTGCCACAGATTGCTAGACCGCACCGTTCACCAACAGCACTGACGTCTGCCAATAACACACTGGCTGGCCCGAGGCTCGAACCGTCAACCTCACAGTTAGCAGGCAAACGCTCTGCCAATCGAGCTACGGCCTGTGGCTAGAGGCATTTTATTATAGGTGACAGACTTCTTATTAAAGTGCATTTCAGATGCTATCAGATAATATTTGCTACAAAAAGTTAATGATAAAAGCTCTCATTTAATATTATACATATACCATTGTTTAGCTACAGGTATTTAGAAAATGTTTTACACGTTTCCCGTGGTCATTATCTGGACCGGATACCTAGAATGAACGTTATTAGTTTCCATAAAGCTGAGGTCCTAAAGAGAGGTCTTATTGACAATTAATTAAAAGGGAAGTACAATAACACCAAGAATATATTCCAAACAATATATATCTCAAAAGTGCATAGACAGTACCATACAAAGACTTTACTGTACATTAGGTAACTTGGACTTTAGACTGAAGGTAAATTATTTACCACAAAAAGAGAAAGACTGCAAAGACATGAATTACACAGTTGCAAGGATTGCTCACCACTAATCAACATGACCATAAATTACATAAAATTCATAGTACGAAGCTGCAATAGCTAGGCAAATTTGTGATGGTTTATAAATCGTAACTCCAAGTATTTCCTAAATCCTACAAATTAAAATACAATTTATTATTCCTTTCATTTCTGCAAGTCTTACCCTCTTCACCTCTTTAACAAAAAAAATGTCACCTTACCTATGAGAAGTGAGAATAATGCTGCGTCCGGCCTCCCTGACGGCGGTGAGAACTTCCCAGAGTAGTCGTCGAGCTACGGGGTCCATGCCAGACGAGGGTTCATCCAACAGTACCAGCGGAGGGTCACCCACCAGAGCAACACCGGTACTCAGCTTACGTTTGTTGCCACCACTGCACAAGATAACGTGTCAAACCGGGACAATTTGGATTTAAGACTGGGATGAATATGAGAAGGAATACAATAAAGATATTGTGCATTTAAATTGCATTGTTTTTGCCATATTATCATTGCTACTAAGGACATAATAAGAACAGTACACAATAATGTAAACTGTGAATATTTAGTAATACTCAAATAGTTACACGCTTGCCATGGATGAGAACATTGATATGACATGACATTCACACAGGAAAGAGACGATCCTGATGCTCTGGCCCCCGAAGGGCCAGGGTGAGATTACTATAGGTTGTTGTTGTTGTTGCTGTTCCCCAAGCTGCCTGGCCGAACAGCCCCAAGGCCCCGAGCAAGGCCAAGGCCATATCCGAGCGCCTCCACAGAACCCTCCCTGCATACCCCAATAAAGCCAGGGTGACCGAAGCCACTCCATGGCGGGGAGCTGAGGAGGGTGAGGAAACGCCCGGGAAACCAAAGCCCCACCCAGGGCCCTGTGCCCCTCAGCAATTATAAAGAGAAAGTTGAGGGGCAAAGGAAAAATGTGACGCTTTGGCTTCCAATCTTGGTAGATTGGGAGGTCAATCCACGGAAGAGACGCCGTCACTTGGGATCTAGAAAATATATAAGTAAAAGGAACAGCCAGAGTAAGCTATGGGTATGGCAGAAATCGCTCAGTTCTCACTCTGATAGACCAGCCCATCACCACATGACTAGAACCCAATCCTCTCAGCAAAAGCTAGGAAAGGCCCTAGAAAGCCGCCTTTGGCGGGGGGATAGCTCCCCTATTTCAACCCCTTTCGGGGTTGGGCACCCGCATAGGTAGATTACTATAGTATGCTGAGGTCTTATAAAACTTGAAATTGGAAGCTATAAACCACAGTTGCCGAAACAAGATTAGAAAATAACACTCTTGTGAATCAGCCATTGTTTCTCACCTGTAATTTCTGAAGAGATTGTCAAGATGTTGTGTTATCAAGAGTTCGTCCGCCAGGCTAGTTATCATGGGGTTTATCATGCGCTCTGGCACACCCCTCAGCCGGGCAAACATACGCAACACCTCCCGACCGGTCATGTGGTCGTGCAGGGCGTCAAATTGTGGACAGTAGCCAATTTGTTGCTGAACCTGAGGGGAGAAATAAAAGTACTCTACATCTTTCTCAAGACTTCCCAAACTTGACTACTTCCTTTAACGTGACGATAGTGCGTTGTTATATGTGCGATTAGTTTGCTTGGGAAACAGATTAACTTGCTCATGTAGTAATGTACACCCTATGTGGTGGATTGTGTTCTTTTATTTAATAATTTTCATTTTAGTAAGCGTTGTTTCCACATAGCGATTTTGATAATTTAATTTGACTTTATATTGTCCTTGTCCCAATTTTGGTTTGTTTAGTTTGCAAGTTTTACATTTTAATTACAGAATAAGAGGGATGTAGTTCATTAGAGACAAACCTGATTATAGAACTCTGATTGATACTTTCTCCACACTGTACTCGATATCAGCGACTGAGAAAATTATTGCCCATATATATTGCAATAGTTCCAGAAAAAGTAATTTCTACAAGACGAAACATTGGACACGGTCGCAAGAGCAAGTCAGCTGAAATTATTGCCATATAGGTGGGCCGTTACTTTCTCAAAGAGTCGATGAAACCGAGTATAACCATGCTGACCTAAGATTCCTCCCCAGTAACCCCTGTCTTACCTTACATCCCTTCCCCTATCCTTCATCTTAGCCAATCCTTTCCTACCCTGCCACTCTTCTACTAGCCAAAATTACAGGCTCGCTGACGTTCGCCAGGAAAAAATTAACACCTGAATGGCACGAAAGGTCTTGATATTGAAAAAGAAATGGGACGAAAGGTCTTAAAATCGACAAACTATTGGGGCAAACATCTTAAAATCTCAAAACTAATGGGGCTAATCATGAGGGAGAAAGGGTCCACATAAAGCAACTACCTCCCCCTTAACACCCAACCCTCCCCTTCAGACCCCTTACACATATACTCCCCTGCCCCTCTACACTACCTTCTTGAGTTGTGTGCGGACGCTGGCCCCGTTGACGTAAGCATCTCCCGCGGTCACTTGGAGGTCCCCCGTCAGCATCTTGAAGGTGGTGGTCTTGCCCGCACCGTTGATCCCCAGCAGACCAAAGCATTCCCCCAGCGGCACCCCAAGGTTCAGGTGGTTCACGGCCGTCAGACCACCATCATAGGTCTTATATAGGTCTCTGGGTCAAACGGGAGTTTGTGAGTAAGGCTGAGTTACAGTGAGTACATGTGTGGATGACTTGGTTTATACTGTTACATGAAAAATTGCATACTGTAGTATAGTCCATTCATTGTAGATAGGCCAAAATTTTTGACCAGTAATCTTGACCAAACCATCTCAAGGTGTTCCATTTCACACTTTCCAGCACATCTACAGTATATTCACACCACACCGCTACACTTGGTAATGACGATTGGCTACACTTGGTAATACAAATAAAAAGAAACATAAATGATAAATATATTAATAAACTTTTAACCCACAAAACCCCAGGGACGCATAATGTGCGTCGCCTATGTATGTAACCCACAATACCAGCAATGCAATGGTTGCGTCCGCCTTAATTACTCTTGTCCTATGGCACCTACAGGGTTCAGATTTCTATGGGAACTGCTTTAGGATCCCATGGAACAATACCGATGGTTGGCAACCCCCCAATGAGCAGTGAGTTCACTGCTCAATAGGTGGCGTTCTGAGAGTGAGGGTCTGAGTCTGGAGGGTGAGACGGTGAAGCACTTGAACGAAGCAACCAGCCGCTTCAGAGATGGAGCTGCTTCGAGCCATGATGGATGCTTCGCATGTCTCACTCCCCAGACTGGAACAAGACCTCACGGGCTTCACCGTGTTGAGCGATGGAATGTACAGGCTCTCAGCCTATGCCCGAGAGGGAGTAGTTGGAATATAGAAAACAAAAACAAAAACAAAAGTCCAGCCGTGTGCGTGTGGGCGCACGCGGGAGTAATTTTCCAGTATTTTGCCTACCCATCACCCCATGTTAATTGTGACTTTCCCCCGCCCCCCAGGACCCCCAAATGACCTAGGTGAATGGTTTTATGTTGTTTTTCCTTCATTACTAACCCATCCCATGTGTTAATAAAAAAAAAAAAAAAATGACTAGTGGCTGGTCCCTTAGTGTACTGTACATTAATTATAAATCAGCCGGTGCTCTGTGGGTTAACCTGATAATATTGTTGTTACCTGAATATGAGTTTGTCTGTCTGCTGTAGTACGTCAGAGTGAGTGTTGTGGACCCTCATCCTCTCTGCCGCCACATCCTCATCCTCCTCAACACCAACCTCTTCCTCAACTGCAGGAAACACAATGGGGAGGGTGATGGTTGTAGTCTCTAAAGCTGCTATTTCTGTTTATATATATAATTAGTTTAAGGGGGAAGGGTTTATTTATTATGATCATGAAGTAAAGTCTATAAATAATTATGATATCCAAAATTCATATATCTTCAGTCTATTTGCTGACCTCCGTGCAAAAGATCACCAAAAATTTTGAGATCAGAAAATTAATGGCAAAAACTCTCATATGATACCCCTTAATACTAAGACCAGTAGGATATTGGTAGGGCTAATGAATCAAAACACCTAATATCATCAGGTTAGTACTAAAAAACAATTAGAATGTCGCCTGGAAAGCCACCATTTAGGACGTGAGACTGTAACCACATTCCCTGTGGACAAAACGGTCTTTAAACTTGTATGTATTTGTATGTACTGTATGTAATTATGTATTATTATTATTATTATAGCTATTATTCTAGTCCACGAACCTCTCTTTGGAGCCACCCTTGCCCAACACCTAGCGAAGCAGTATCGTAGTCGTCGCAGGACCCTGAGCTCCACCAGGGACAACACCAGGTAGCAGGCCACACCCTCGGCACCCATAAACACCAACATACGACCCACACCAAGCTTCTCCCACCCAAGGTAGTCTTCCGTCCACAACACACAACCAAAGTCACCACACTGGCTGGCCTCTGCGGGGGGCAAGAGAATAGTGGAATTAAAATACTATACAGTACAGTAGTTCATTCATTATAAGAAGCCTACAAATACTATACAGTACAGTAGTTCATTCATTATAAGAAGCCTACAAATACTATACAGTACAGTAGTTCATTCATTATAAGAAGCCTACAAATTTTAATCCTTATCCTCTGTTAATGGGAGATGTTTATTTTCTGGACCACTCTCTCCCTCATGTTTAGCCCCATTAGTTTTGAGATTTTAAGACGTTCGGGCCAATAGTTTGGCGATTTTAACATCTTTTGCCCCATTTCTTTGTCAACAGTAAGACCTTTCATGCCCTTTAGGTGTCAATTCTTTCCTGGCGAGCGATAGCGAGCCTGTAATTATGGAGGAACCGGCCTTTGGCCGTGACATTTTTCTGCTGAAAAATTTACAAATTAATCTTGAAGGGGGATCTAATGGAAGTATTTTTTAAAGTTTGATGAAGGTCTAGGGAGGGGAAAAAAAAGAGGTATGTACTGGATAAAAATAAACCAGGTAACTCACCGCGGCAGCAGGGGTTGGGAGCAATGCCGAGGGTACAGATGAAAGATATAGCGTCCCGGCTGCAGATCTCCGTGGAGCGGTAGTTGCTGTAGAGGTCGGTTACGGCCGCAGCGAGGGCGTACGAGGGGAAGAGAAGGAACACCCAATCCAGAATGTCCGCTACGTCTTCAAGCTCCAAATCTGGGATGCGGAGGATGGTCACTGCGATAATCGTCGCCATTCCTGTCAAAATAAACCAAAGACATTAGAAAAAATATATCTATCTATCTATTTATTCAGGCCCAATCCCCACTTTTCCTATTTTTGTTTTGTTTTCTTTTTTTTTGGGGGGGTGGCCAACTCAAGACAGAGCCAGAACAGGGAAAACACAAAACACAACATAAAAAAATGAACACACACAGACAAAACACAAATTCAAGAATGGATGATAATATACATACAGTACAATGGTTTGTGTTCTTTTATTTCAAAATTTCATGTTATTAAAGCGTTATTTCCACATAGCGATTTTGATCAGTTCTTTTGCCTTTATATTGTGTCGTCCCAGTTTTGGTTTGTTTATTTTGCAAGTTTTACATTATAATCCTTATATTGCATTGTTATGGCTGAGATAATGTTAATAAAAATGATTGGAAGTCATATGCGTGGAACAGCTGGTAGTGAAAGACCACCAATGATATTGGAGAACAAAGTGAAAATATATATTTTAGAAAAACTTCCACGTAAAGGAAGAGCATGGTGGCAGACAAGGGATGAGTGTCTGACCAAAGCAGTCTGGAGGTACCTGTATTTCTGAATTATATGAATGATCTCTTACTATAGGTAGCGCCAACGAACTTGACAATAATCTGGACACCATAACTTCTTATAACTCAAAATGAATGAAAGCAATCGGCTGACATTTCTATCATTTGGGAAGAGTCCACCAGGAAATAGATGTGGAAATTTACAGCCAGTTTGCTCAAGGTCCTTTTGAGTTACGAAGAGGTCAGAGATCGGGAGAATTGTCAAGTTTGTGTGCGCTACCTATACCAGCAAGTTAACATTGATCCTGTTGTCAAAAATAAGAACAAAAGTGCAACTGGCTGAAATGTAAATCTCAATCAAAAAGAGAAAACTAGCAATATTTTGGCTCATGACTATAATAATTGCTTTTAGTTTATGGTAAATTGCCATGTTTCTATCTTGGTTACTCCGCTAATAAAGCCATTAAGAAGCTAAATATGTTTTCAATTATAAACATTTGGTGCAGAGTCAATGTACTTTCATATTTTTTGTTATCAATTATCGAGAAATAATTTGCTAAGTGATTTAATTTTCTGCAAGGTGAAATAATATATTTTTATTTATTTCACTCCAACACCAAACAACTCTCAAACAAAATTAATGAAAGTAAGCATGTGATCCACCGGGATTTGAACCTGGGTTACCACATACAGTACAGATTTTTAAACACTCTAACCATAACACCATCAAGGCATAGACTGTTTAAGAATAATTGTGAGCTAACCTGTGATAATATTAATAAGGATCATCTTGGTGAACCCTCCGGACGGGACGGAGAAGAAGAATGAGAAGAGGTACATGAGCGGTAGAGAGACCCAGGCGTACAGCACAAAGATCAACATTATCCGACCCAACTGTTCTCCCTCACTCAGACCCTTTATACCAAACACCTGGAATGGTAAGACAAACAAGTATTAGCAATATTTGGTATAGTTCTGTGTAGCGGGTAGTGGTGTGTGTGTGTGTTGTTGTTGTTCCCCAAGCTGCCTGGCCGAACAGCCCCAAGGCCCCGAGTAAGGCCAAGGCCATAAACGAGCGCCCCCACAGAACCCTCCCTGCCGACCACAATAAAGCCTGGGTGACCGAAGCCACTCCATGGCGGGGAGCTGAGAGGGTGCGTAAACGCCCGGGAAACCAAAGCCCCACCCAGGGCCCAGTGCCCCTCAGCAATTATGAAGAGAAAGTTGAGGGGCAAAGGAATAATGTGACGCTTTAGCTTCCAATCTTGGTAGATTGGTAGATTAGCGTCTCGGAAGAGACGCCGTCACTTGAGATTTAGAAAATATATAAGTAAAAGGAACAGTCAGAGTAAGCTATGGGTATGGCAGAGATCGCTCAGGTCTCACTCTGATAGACCAGCCCATCGCCAATGGTGTGTGTGTAGCGGGTAGTGGTGTGTGTGTGTAGCGGGTAGTGGTGTGTGTGTGTAGCGGGTAGTGGTGTGTGTGTAGCGGGTAGTGGTGTGTGTGTAGCGGGTAGTGGTGTGTGTAGCGGGTAGTGGTGTGTGTGTAGCGGGTAGTGGTGTGTGTAGCGGGTAGTGGTGTGTGTGTAGCGGGTAGTGGTGTGTGTGTAGCGGGTAGTGGTGTGTGTGTAGCGGGTAGTGGTGTGTGTGTAGCGGGTAGTGGTGTGTGTGTGTAGCGGGTAGTGGTGTGTGTGTAGCGGGTAGTGGTGTGTGTGTAGCGGGTAGTGGTGTGTGTGTAGCGGGTAGTGGTGTGTGTGTAGCGGGTAGTGGTGTGTGTGTAGCGATGTGTGTGAATTGGAGTTTTGTTGCAGTTTTAGTTTGTTTATTTTGCAAGTTTTACATTATAATATTTTGTCTGTGTTTGTTCGTTGTTTTATGTTGTGTTTTGTGTTTTCCCTGTTCTTGCTCTGTCTTGAGGCGGCCACCCCCAAGAAAATAAAAACAAAATAATAATAAAATATAATTAAATAGAAAATAAAAAATAAAAATAGGAAAAATGGTAATTGGGCCTGAGCATATAGATAGATAGAGAGGGTAGACCTGTACATATATCTCAATAATTTGGTAATGTTACAATATATTTTTACATTTGACTTTAATAAATAGTCCACTAATATACTAGGTTAGGTTAGGTTAGGTTACGTTTTGGTTAGGTTAGGTTAAAGATACTGTTCAATGTTGCTTTAGTAAATAGGCATCTGAAAAATAGTTCTACCCGCGACACAGGATCTTACCAAATATTTATCTCCATTAGGTTTTCAATATATACAGGTATACAATGCTTACAAAGATTTATTACCACTTTTCTCAATTTGGTTTTAATCATTTAGAACATGAGACAGAAACCACACTCTTTGTGGATGAAACAGTCTTTAAATTTGTATGTATGTATATGATACAAAGATTTATTACCATTATTCTCAAGTTGGTTTCAATAATTTAGGATCTGGGGCTACTACTACTACAGTAATAATAATATAAATAATAATTTAAATATTTATTTAAATATTTATTTTTATTTTAGCAAGTGTTATTTCCACATAGCGATTTTGATAAGTTATGTTACCTTTATCTTGTATCGTCCCAGTTTTGGTTTGTTTAGTTTTGCAAGTTTTACATTTTAATTAATAATACTAATACTATCAATACTTACAGACAGACATAGTAAGCATAGACAACAGGGTAGTAGGAAGAGGATATAGTCCCATATTGCTGAAGCTGTCCAGTACGTCCAGAAACTGACCCCAGACACAAACTGTAGGTGCTTGGCTTTGGCTGAAACAAAAAATAAATAAATAAATAAATAAAACAAAACAATTATACTCTATATATAAAACAACAATCAGAATGTAAAATAGATAAATGGTTTTGTGTTTTTTTTTATTTCATAATATTGAATTGCTAAATCTTCAACATGTTATTTCCACATAGTGATTTTGGTAAGTTCTTTTGTCTTTACATTGTGCAGTTCCTGTTTTGGTTTGATTGTTTTGCAAGATTTAGATTTTAATTAACTTATAATATTATTTTTAACATCGTTCTTAACACCAATAACCCCCAAATGAAAGTAAAGAAAGCATGTGATTCTCCCAGGATTCGAACCTAAGATATTTCATACAGAACTTACACGCTCTAACCATTACACCATCAAGACATTTATAAGGTTAATCTTTCAATCATATTTATCCAAAGTCAAATAGCGAATACCCTGGTAACTTACTGCTTCGTTCCTGTATGACGAAGATAACGAAGGACGCAGCGAGGAAGGACATGCCAAACGCCAAGTTGAAGCCAATCTGGAACCCTAAATTCTGACGCTGGTCCTGAGTCAACTGTGGGGAAGAGAGGTCTTGAAATAGACAAATAAATAGTGCAAAAGGTCTTAAAACTGCCAAACTAATGGGGTGTACCAAGACGTAATTTTCATCTTAATCGGGCTACCATTAGGGGCTTTTCTTTAGCTTATGATCTACCTCTCAGACTCTAAGGGGTAAATATGATCTCAATATACTCTCTTAAAAACATACATCCTACATATGTTCTGTTCCTCTCTGTGATCGTATACAGTACATAGAAATATATTGAGCATGGTTGAACTACAACAGTGGTTAACGTATCTGACTAGTCAACTGCCTTATCTCAAACCATATATCATCTGACTCAAGTACAATGTTCGCATGACGTTTGAATGCCTTTATTTGTGACATTTCAGGATCTGGCTCATGAACTATACTGACTAACCTTTTCTATATCAGTCCTGGGGAGGGGATGGTTGGAGGTATGGATGGTGATGTTGGGGTTTTCGGTGATGGCTCGAACGATAGCGGTGTTGGCCATGGTTAGCGCGAGGGGCGGGGTGTGGAACGGCTGGTTGTTGAAGTACGCTAGGACATCACCACTGCCTGACCCCCACCTGTCCACCATCCCCGACACCTGCAGCGCCACCATCCAGTGCTGATTGAAGGACGGTAGGTCTTCGCTCGTCTGAAGGAGAAGAGTGATGATAAAGATGCATAGAGATATTTTTGAAAAAATTTCTTGATCATAATCATAAAACAAAACAAAACAAATTCAGAACCATGAGAAGACTCCCTCTCCTCTTTAAGGGAAAGGTGTACGCTTCATGTATTAGAAACGCAATGACCTATGCTTCAGAAACGTGGCCTGTCAAAGTGGATGATATCAACAGATGGAACGTAATGAGATGAGAATGGTGAGAAGGATGTGTGTGGCCAAACTGCATAGATAGGATATCTAGTGAAGAGCAAAGGAGACGTTTAGCTATAAAGAGTATCGGTGATGAGAGGAGAGGAGAGTAGAGGAGAGGAGAGGCATGTGGTCAACCAGATTAACTTGTTCATGTAGTAATGTACACCTTATGTGGTGGATTGCGTTCATTTATTTATAAATTATTATTTTACTTAATCGTTGTTTCCACATAGCAATTTTGATTAGTTGTTTTGTCTTTTTACTGTGTTCGTAATAAGTTTTGGTTTGTTTATGTTGCAAGTTTTACATTAAAATAACAATTATAATGAATAGACGAATGACGTACCTTATCCACCAGAAAGGTGGTCATGTTGGTGCTGGAGTCAATTTCCTCCATCGTGTTCCGAGGCGTGAGTCCGGCCTCCAGCGCTGCTTTTAGTGCGTCGGTGTAGTTGTTAGGCTCCTGCAACTGTACGGCCGTCACTGTCCCGTCAAAGTGCTGCAAGTTATATACTATGGTCAATGTGGAAATGATGGATGATAATAATTGGGTTAAGGGGAGATGGGTAGTTTTTATTTGCTCATTAATGTATCTTTTGATTATTACAGTATATTAGTTTCCTCTCTAGACCTCCATCAAGCATAAAAAACACCCACCTAAGACCCTCCTTCAAGATAAATCTTTACATTTTTCGATAGAAAAATGTACCGGCTGAAGGCTGATTTATCTTAAATTACAGGCTTGCTTTCGCTTGGCAGGAAAAAATCAACACCTAAATGACACAAACAGTCTTAATATTGACAAAGAAATGGGGCAAAAGTTTTAATATCGCCAAACTAATGGGCCGAACGTCTTATAATCCTAAAACCAATGGGGCTAAACATGAGAGAGAAGGGTGCCAGAAAAACCAGCCCATCCCCCCTTAAGAAAATCAAGTTTATGACCATGGAGGGAGTTGCAAGGATGTAGACCAAGAAAGATGTGGGATCAGGTAGTACACACTGATCTCACAGCCAAAGGACTGACTAAGAGGGATACGAAAGACGAGAGGAGAGGAAATAATAGAAAGGAGAAGTAAAGATTAGTGAGGAGAAAGGAGAGGAAAAATAAGAGAGGAGAGGAGAGGAAATTAAAGAGGAGAGGAGTAGAGATTAGCAAGGAGAGGATAGGAAAAGAGAGAAAAGGAAAGGAGAAGAGAGGATATAATAGAGGAGAGGAGTAGAGATTAATGAGGAGAGGAGAGGAGAGGAGAGGAGAGGAGAGGAGAGGAGAGGAGAGGAGAGGAGAGGAGAGGAGAGGAGAGGAGAGGAGAGGAGAGGAGAGGAGAGGAGAGGAGAGGAAAAGAGAGAAGAGATTACCAGACCCACAGTAATAACCGGCCATCACTAACACTAAGAGTAACATGTAGCGGTGGTGGAGCATCGTTGACCCCCGGCAGTGTCTGGACCACTATCAACGCCAGGATCAGGAACGCTACAGGGATCACATTCTGAAAAACAAAACCAATAATATATGATGTTCTTACCGTGCAAAATTGGAGACAAGTAAATACTGATTTATCATAAAAGTTTTACTCACTCACACACACCAAGTACAGTCGCGCTAATAAGTCATGTCCCAGCTGTCATTACGTTTGGCTTGCTGTGCTGTATTAATGTCTGTCAGATTTTGAATAGGGTGGCTAAGTGTAGGAACATATTTGTATATTTCACTCAATATGAAAAAATGAAGCTTAGATATTCCTGATACAAATTATTGATCAAAACATACTTGGTGCCGAGACATCACTTATTAGCGCGACTGTACACTATCCACATTTTATTTGGTAAACAAGAAAATTATAAATAAAGATAAAACAAGCTAGTACAAATCTGGTATGGTAGAACTAAAACAGTGACTATAGTATATTTTCAGCCAGCGCAGAATTAGCAGCTGATTTCTGGATACTTAATGGAAAAGTGTGAAATAACTATATCTCTATTGTATTTATGACAAAGTTTTCATAATCAATAACATATTTCACTACAAAATCTTCATAAAAGCTGAATTAAAAAAATGGGAACTTAGGAATTTACCAACAGCTAAGAAAATCAAAATTAAAAACTTGCAAAACAAGCAAACCAAAACAGGAACCGCCCAATATAAAGACAAGAGAATTAATCAAAATCCCTACGTGGAAGTAACATATTGAAGATTTAGCAAAACAATACAGGTCTCCCTCACTATCTGATGCACCAATTTATGCTATTATTATAGATTTTTGGTGTTTGGGTTTGGGTTTTGGTTGGTCAGAGAATCTATCTATCTATCTATCTATTGCCTGACGCCGTGATCCCCGAAGGGGTGGCCACGAACGAACCGCCCCCATGCACCTCTGTCCCCAGTCAGTCGACGCCCCTCCCCCCAACCAGCACCGCCTTCGTTCAATTAACACACACACACACAATATTGAGGACATTTATATTTTTTCACCAACCAACTTTACTTCTAAACTCAATTAATGAAATCAACAAATACATGTGGTACTCCAAGGACTCGAACCTAGGATACTCACACCGACATTCCGCGACATACCTGGGCCATAGTCCCATTTACCCCATTAATTTTAGGGTTCGCTATATGATTTTTCTATTTAAGATCGGGTTTTCAGGAATGTAACCCAATCGTAAATCGAGGGAGACCTGTACTCTGGAAGAAAATATAAACAAAATACAGTATAACATATTTTTTTCCCTTTTTCTTTCCTTTGCCCCCTCAATTTTCCCTTCATAATTGCTGAGGGGCACAGAGCCTTGGGTGGGGCTTTGGTTTCCCTGGCGTTTCTGCACCCTCCTCATCTCCCTGCCATGGAGTGGCTTCGGTCACCCGGGCTTTATTAGTGGTAAGCAGGGAGAGTTCTGTGGGGGCGCTCATTTATGGCCTTGGCCTTGCTCAGGACCTTGGGGCTTTTCGGCCAGACAGTCTGGGGAACAGCAACAGTTTCTTACAGTTTCTTACAGTAGATCCTCTGGAAAAAGGCAAACTATGCCTGTGTATCCAGCTCAGTACCAGTACTTGCACTGCTGCGGTCGTTCACGGTGTTGTTCCGTGCAACAACAACAACAACAACATAAAACATAGACGACATACCTGTGCCATGGTAAGAAAGAGGTTCCTGAAGGTGTACAACATCTTCTTGATCAACATGGCTCGGAACTGCTGCAGGAGGAGGAGGCAGCCCGTGTTCTTCTGTAGTGGGGACCGTCGAGGGTGGTGGCCGATCTGTAGGCTGGTGCTGGCTGCCTTGAGAGCTGGTACCAACCACACAACTTATGTTACTGACTGTACTCTATATTATTAGGTAAATTAACTGATCATTACTTTTTAAATAAGCCAACCAGATAAATTAGGTTTTGGGCTGGCTTAACCTCTTCAGTACGGGTGATGCCATTTTTCCCTATATTCTAGCTATTGCTAGATGATTTTGTACAGCTTAGGAAGGACATCTAGTAACAAGAGAGGTGTATCATATCTCCATTAATTTGTTGATTATCAAATAATTCCTAAACCAAGTAAAATTGTCTAATGATAGCCAGAATAAAAATAAATGCAACTTTACCCGTACTGAAAGGGTTAAGATAGGCAACATTTATATATTTAAGTTATGGCTGGTTCAAGATTAACTTTATGAGTACAGTATTATCTTAAACTATTTGTCAAAGCCTGCTGCAAACTACTGTATATGATCAGTATACTGGTGATTATAACTTTGTTTATTATATATTGGCTATATCAGGCAAGGTATATTGGTCATTACTTTATTTAGTGATACTGTATATGAGTTTAATATCAGATAAACAAATATCCATGTAATGTGAGTGCTATTGAATATAATGATGTGAACTGGTCCTAATGATAACATAATATGCCATAATTTATTATATGCTTTTAAAATATATTGATACCAGTACTGTATATACTGTAATAACAATATACTACAGATGTTCAGTTGCCTACATACAATTATACCCATTATATGATACTATATATAGAAATATATATAGCATGATTGACTTACATGATAATTTGTAATAAACCAATTAATTTACCATATGAATTAACTGCTTTACACACTATATTCCAAATTCAATCATACTAATTTTCCTTCCATGAATACAATACAGTACATTCAAAGTGGCTTCAAATTCATGTGGGCAACTGTACAGTATATGTAATTCATGTGGGCAACTGTACAGTATATGTAATTTATGTGGGCAACTGTACAGTATATGTAATTTATGTGGGCAACTGTACAGTATATGTAATTATTGATGTAAATATATTTTTTCTGGAATCAAACACCAATAGAGAAATACCTTCTTTTTTTCTTGTCTTTTGTTTCAATTTCATAAATACTGGCAAAGGATTTTTGTTTTGCGTATTTATATAATATTTAGATGATAAGCTCAATATAATAGAGCTATATTAAATAGATTTTGTGGTTAAATTATGATTAGCCATTAATCATAAACAAAAATGCTCAAAATTAGATTGACAACATTTTCAGCAGTCACTTACGCAGTTGGAATGTTGTAATTATATGCGATCGGATATCAAGTAAAATGTTCTTATTTATATACAGGGTATTGTAATTATTCCTGTCTGTCTGTCTGTATGTCTAACTACAGTACAGTACTGTATTTTCAACATTCCCTCAAAACAAACTGTGATAAGTACCTTCAAATAATGCCCCCTTACGACGTATTAACTTTGTGTTAAAGCTTGAAGCCTCCCACGCCCCCATTATTGCTTCCTCTCCACCATCACTTACTGCACGCGGGGTTTGTGCCACACTACCTTGGGCTTTCACTTCATATTCAAGCGAAAATATCTTATCATTATTTATTATTATTATTATTATTGAGCATATCACTATACAGTATACATATTCAAAATTATACAAGTGAAAGTTATTCTGCTAACTAACTAATACAATAATCAGAATGATGTTTCAAGTTTTATGATTCATAGCTAACTTTACCTAAACAAAAATTCCCTGAAAAACTTGTGTACCGCATGTACAGTATATAGGAAATAATAAAATGTGAGTAAACACAACAAACGCCTAATGTTCATGGCCACCCCTTCTCGGGAATTATGGCGTCTGACAAAACAAAAGTAAATACAAGCTACAATTTGTTTTAAAGTGATGTACTGTAGTGTGCAGTGCTCTGGTCTGACTATAGTAGCAGACTTACGGTTCTATTCTTGGTAAACAGCAACAAAACACCAAAACAAGATGTTTATCGCATCTATTGAATTGTATAGTTCAATACAGTAATAGGCCACGATAAGTGATGTGGAAGCACGGCTCATATTTATCTCGGCAGTACATTTTATTTAATCAGATTTTTGGAGAGTTTCATATTCCAATCTACCAATTTCTACCTATTGTTCATATACCGTACATGTGAGTACAATAATCTACTTAACATATCTTCCAAACCAAAGTAAATCCAACCAAATACTTACCCCAACTTGTGTGAGTGAGAAGCTAAAGTTAGGTGTGTGTGCGGGCATCATGCAAGTCATGCAAAGCGGGGCAAGCAGAGATACAGGACGCTCTGGGAAACACAACACATGTCACCACCACCACCAGTAGCGTATATAGTAGAGACAGATTGGGAAGGATCTATAGTGGTAAACTGTGGTGACCCGACTACTCAACTGGAAGATCATTTCAACCAGTACCTCTCAACCAGTGTCAATTCAACCAATACTATTCCATTAGATTAAGCTAGATTAGTACACTGTACTGTATTGGGACTATGGTCGGTAGCGCGTCTGACTGATAATCAAAGCGTTTGCAATTCAATCCCACCCTGTGCCATTGGTAAACGTCAAAAGTTTGGACAGCTCAGTCTAGCGATATGTGGCAAATGTCCAGTAAAGTACCTGTAACAAAAGGAAATGTATGGCGTTCAAAACTGCATCACTACGCATTGGCTCAGCCCAAAGCTACAAACTCACGGACCGACGACCTCCTCCCCCGCTGTTCTCTCACAAACAGATCACATCACACCCTTCCTTCTCCAGAGGAGGTGCGGCCCCAGCAACTACCTGGATGATGCGGGATTCCCATAAAGAGCATCTTGGGGTTACTACAACAAAAACACCTATACTGTGGTTGACATATGATAAGGAGTTGCTGGAACTCTTGTTTCATTTGCCTGGATTCCCCCACTTGTTTCTTTTTGTGCTTCACCTACAGAGAGGAATCCAGCTAACTCTCACAAACACCACCTCCTCCTATTCATTTCACTACACTTACCAAGCACACCACATTTCTTTCCAACACGACTAAATTACCTCTAACGTACCTTGTTTTTTGGCTCTCTATTACTCTTACAACCTTGGGGGTGGGGGTTAACTTGGCACTGGTCGAGGTCTAGTGGTTGTAATGGTCTACTGGCTGAGTTGTGTGGGAATCCTTTACTGTATATTTTTACTGTGAAATAAGCCTACAATCACATTATTGTGCTACATCTTATATACTGCTGGGTGGTTTAGGGAGTCCGTCAAAATACTAAATATTTCTTACAGTCTTACCCTTATAGAGAAACTATAAATGGGTTCAGTGTTCTGTAGGGTGCTAGACATGATTGATTTAATTATGTATTGCTAGCATTCTAACAAAACTACAGTATACATTTGTTTTGTTTTAATGAAAATATAAAGATTTGTGTAGAAGTATTAATAAAATAATTTCAAATATTTTAATTTTACATATAGCCTACATAAATCATGAAGACCATCTAGTGTATGAATTAAATTTTTTCAAACCATACCACTTCCATTTTGCTTCTTCATATTTGCATAAGTTGTTTCTCCATATATGGGAATTCAAACCTTTCAACACATATTTTTATCTTGTATACAGTATATTGTTCAGGGCTCTCTCAAACTTTGCATTTAGTCTATTAGTAAATTCACAACATAAGACTAATAAAAAGCTAATATGCTTTAATATACAGTCCATCCAAATAGCTGCTTTAAATGTTAGCATGCATAGTTAACTCTCAAATTTAAGCCTTTCTTCCTTGTAAATCTAAAAAATTAAAGGAAATATAGATTCAGGTCAAGATAAGTGAACCTAAAACTCCCAAAGATTAAGAGCAAGTGTTTTAAAGGAAGACTGAGATTAAGAAGAGAGCTTACCAAGAAATTAAGGGGGGGGTTCTGAACCTCCTTCTCTCTTATGTTTAGCCCCATTAGTTTTGAGATTTCAAGGTATTTGTCCTATTACAGTAGTTTGGCAATTTAAGGACCTTCCGTGCCAATTAGGAGTTATTTTTTGTTCCTGGCGAGCAATAGGAAGCCTGCAATTTAACAGGAAGCTGCTATTGGCTAGGGTATTTTTCTACCCAAAAATGCGTAAATTTATATCAAAGGGGGATCTTGTGGGTATTTTTCAAGCTTCATGGAGGTCTATAGAGGAAACTAATTTAAAAATAAGTAAATAGATAAATAATACAAAACAAATCTTGCCTAAAAGAAAACAAGCTTGTCAGCCTGAAGAGGGAGCAGAGCATAATGTCTGAGTAAGTTTAAGAGCGGGTACCTTAGTGAGAGTTGGAGATCAGGATGGAGGGAGAGCAGAGCGTAAGTCTCAGCAAGCTTAAGAACAATATTACCAGAAGGGCTAGCATTAAGAATGGAACAAAATAAGAGGAACCGCTTGTGTGTTTTACCATTTTCTATAGCAACTGTGCCCCGCTGTAAGGCCGCACTGAAGGAACTCGACCTTCGTTTGTCTGTCGGGTATAGTATCATGTCTTGTACTTGGAGGGGTACAAAGTTGGAGTATATATATTCTAAAAATCTACTTCTAATCAAAATATTAAACATAACTAAACACATCATTGCAAACTAGATATCCGTAGAGTAAAATCAATATAGTGTACATTAAGATAAAGCCCCTCTCTTTCCAACTAATCAGGAAATGCAACTAATAAATAATTTGAGATCAGGCAAAACTTCCAGAAGTATGAATCACTTCAGTCTTTCAGAATGTCATCATACTCCAAAAGAGAGACAAATAGACCAGACATCCGAAAGTCACTGGTTTCCAGAAGCCCGAGGGTCTAACAGAGAGGGGCTTTACTATATATACCTAAAAATATATCAACCAAAAAACAATAGAACTATGGGTATATAATATTAATATGAAATAGTAAAGTATGTAGTGGATAAATATAAACATGTCTCTGAAATTAAAAGTATATATGAGTATGTGAGCTTAGATATATATGGAGTTGCTAGAATAATAATGAGCTGGACAGGGTATGTGTAAATAACAGTGTACTGCATTTGAAATAAAAATATGTGAAATACTATATATATATAATATATAGTAAGTTTCATATGTCTATGCCAATATATCTAAGAGTATTGTATTTTGTTAATGGAAATAATCAAACTACAGGTTGGTTTATGTTCATTGGGTTGTACTGTTTTTGGTTAATGGATAAATGTGTCACTAATTCCAAATTTAGAATTTAAAACATGCAACATCAACTATACTAATGTTGTCACTGCATTTCAACAACAAACTTCCAAGTGTTTTGAAATCACCATCAAAACTACAAATTACCAACTTTACATCCTGTGAAAAGAAACACTTTGAGATAGTTCGGCGATGTGGAACGTATGGGAAGCGAGAGAATGACTAAGAGAGTGTATGAGAGTGAGGTGGAAGGACAGAGAGGAAGAGGTAGACCGAGTGAGAAGTGGAAGTGCGGAGCTAAGAAGTACAGTACGTATATGCGTGAAAGCGGTGCTGGATGGGAGGAGGGATGTCGACTGACAGAGGTGCATGGGGCGTTTCAATCGTGGCCACACCTTCGGGGATCACGGCGTCCGGCAATAAAATTTTAATCAAGCATTTTTAACTTGAAGTTTCGTGTATAACCTCTGCTTACTTTTTGTCTGTATTTATTGTTTATCTTTTTCTTTTTCTATTATTATTATTATTATTATTATTATTAATATTGATGATTTTTTAAATTTATTGTTCTTGTTAAAAGAGTACTCTTTGTTTAAATCTGTTGTTACTTCATATTTTGCAATTATTTCTCTTTATATTATATGTATTCATTGTCGATAGTATCAATTGCTTACTTTTGCGATTTCCTTAGTTTATTTGTGCTATAAATGTAGGTTATTTGTAGGGTAGTTATTGATAGGGGTCACTTGAGGCATGCTATGCTTACAGGTACCTACCCGATAGCACTATCGTTAGTGAGTGCTGTACTGTATTTTATATATTATTTTGTAATAGTATAGATATCTTATCAATATTTGTATTTTTTACTATTGTTAATGTCTTGTCATGTTGCAAATTTGATTTTAAATAATATTTTGACATTTAACATGTAGTTTCTTTATTCATGCAGAGTTTAGTAAAATTTGCCAGAACGTCCCGGACTTCCCAAACTTGACTACTTCCTTTAACGTGACGATAGTGCGTTGTTATATGTGCGATTGGTTTGCTTGGGAAACAGATTAACTTGCTCATGTAGTGATGTACACCCTATGTGGTGGATTGTGTTCTTTTATTTAATAATTTTCATTTTAGTAAGCGTTGTTTCCACATAGCGATTTTGATAATTTAATTTGACTTTATATTGTCCTTGTCCCAATTTTGGTTTGTTTAGTTTGCAAGTTTTACATTTTAATTAATAGATAGATAGACATCCTAATATTACTATACTCTAAAATGTCAAAAATATACAGTAGAGCATTATACACTTACTGTAAAATACTATGTTCTACATGAATGATTTACGGATCCATACAAAGCTGAATAAAAATAAGTAATCTTCTGACTTGAGAGAAAATTGAGTTGGAAGGAAAATGCAGAGTTAGATCATGGATGTCTTGAATAGGTTTAAATATACTGTAGGTTTGTAATGATTATAAATGAACATCGTAAACAGTTGAAAGCGTTAATACAGAGGCAACATTAGTGTTATTGATGTTACCGGTAATATCTTCTACTAACTACTAACAAACTGTAACAGACATAATTATGTGATATAGGAAATGTATACTGTAACAGGAGCGGATCCAGCTCAGGCTTAAGGGAGGTGGGGGCTCATAATATACATGAGGGGTGCCATAACTTCATATGTATTGTATTTCAGATAAAATGCAGTATATATCAGATGTAAGGGCGCAATTTTGGTCACTAAGGGGGGGGGGGGCCCCCCCCCCCTGGATCCGCCACTGTACTGTAATATGAGAATAGCTCAAACACTAATGATAGAAACAACAAATATTGTAAACAATCAATAATCATATCAATTATTATCCTAAAGGCAGTATGAAAATTTGCTTTTACAAATAACAAACAAATTTAAATATTGAAATTATTGATTGAACAGTAAACAAAAATGTAGTTTTATCATTGGTGATTGAGGTACTCTCATACTACAATCTCTTATAATAATACAATATATATAAATGTGCTAGACTGTACAGTATATAAATGTGATATACTGTATATTAATGTGATATACAACTACTGTACATGACAAATAATAAGACATGCCATGCAGATGTCTTGTGTTCCGATAACTTTGTTCCTAAACCTGAAAACAACACTGGGATCCAACAATTTACAATAGAACCACTCCAGACTCTTATGGTAGCAAAGTATAGTATTTTTAGATTTGTTCACGATAATATTTTCTTTGAGAGAGAGAGAGAGAGAGTGAGAGTGAGAGTGAGAGTGAGAGAGAGAGAAATACAAACATTCTACCATAGTAAGACTAGAGTGGCTCTGTGTTGAAGCAAATGACCCCATAATAACCCTCTACACTACTGTTAACCCCTTCTGTACCGATGACATCCTTAGCATTATATTCTGGCAACTATTAGACGATTATATTCAGCTTAGAAAGGACGCATACCCATTAGAAGGCTACAGACTATCTCAATTAATACTTTTAGCTACCGGTACCATATATCCGTCCTGAGCTTAATAAAGTCGTCTAAATGTGGCTGAAATAAAATAAAATAGACGTCGGTGGTACAGAAGGGGTTGATATAAAAGTAAACATAAACTACCGTAACTCTACTAATGGTGTAAACAAAACTGAAATAAAATGCTGTTACATTAATGTTGAACAATTTCCTGCACAAATTCTGTTCCCCTCTGAGATTTTATTTATGAAAGTAAAAATAGCATTATTAAACTAGGAGAGTTCTTTGGAATGCAGTAGTTGTTGTTGTTGTTCCCTAAGCTGCCTGGCCGAACAGCCCCACAATGCAGTACAGGCTGTAGTTAATTCACCTTCTTTTGCAACTTTTACAATAACCACTTGTGCCAACAACACAACACAAACTCCTTGAGAACTTTGTGGGATAACCCGGTCTTGGCCGTGGCCTTCCTTAGGAGCTTGGGGCTGATCGGCCAGGTAGCCTAGGGAACGAGTACTACTACTACTGTACTGTTAAATAAGATACTACACTCAAAATTCAATTATACTATTTTTACTTCCATATATATAATCTCAGAGAGGAACGGAACTTGTGCAGGGAACTATACGCCAAACGATGACTGTAAATTGGTTATCTTGATTGTCCCATGCAAATACTTTAGTCTATTCATATTAATTAGGCCAAAAATCTTGATCACTAACCTCTATAACTAAAAAAAAAGACTAAGAGTAATGGAGTTAATATTTCTAACGTTCGGGAAGAGTTAGCCTGGGAATGTGTGAAAATGTACAGCCCATTTCCTCTAACTCTTTATGCATTACAGATGTTTGGGTCGAGATTTCTGGCTTAATCATAATGAACAGACTATAGTGATCTAGCTAATTAATGATACTGAAATAATTAAAGACATTAACCATCTTGCACACTCATAACTCAAAGAACACACAAGTCTCTCTGAAAACGTTCATTCATAACAAATAAAATCTTAGTAATTAATGTTAGAAAATTATAAATAATTTGAGCTTATGCATCACATGGCACCCTATAAATAAAGAACATAGTAAGAGTGCTTAGTTAATAGGCACACTCACAGATGTGCCCACTATTCCAGTCATGTGAAAAATGGCTTCAAAATGAGGCACAGGGGCTTTTTAGGCCTATTGAAAAGCTCACATTTGCTCCTTTTAAATTGGCTTACAGTACTTTGTTTTCAGTGATTTTTAGTGATTCCTAATCAACCATTGGTAATAGAGATCCTAGAGGTAGATTATCAGTTAAAGAATATTGTGAACAAGAATCCCTGGCAGGAAATGGGATCTGTGAGGCAGCTGAACGGGTGGGTGATATAGAAGAAGAACTATATTTAAAAAGATGATGTGCATGGGAGATAAAAACAATTAGGACAAACAATATAAATAAGCAAGCAAATGGATACAAAAAACGTGGACTAATTAAGCATGACAGAGAATGTAAATGCTGAAAAATAAATAATGAATTAGAAATTAGAAAACAAAATTATAAAACATTCAAAATGAGTTCTAAATGTTTCTGAACACCGTCAGTACAATGATTGATTTAGGCCATTATTTTATACCCTCTCAAGATCCAATATGCTTTTCTTTTCTGTTTTCTGGCTACTATTTGACCATTCAATTCAGATTAGGAAGGGTATATAGAAGTCAGTGGGTTAACTGAGATAGTCTTCACCCTTATAATTCCCACAGATCCTTCGTAAACTGTATATAATCATCTAATGATAGCCAGAACAAACTATCAAACTGCATCACAATCTTCAAAGGGTAAATACCAACTATAGTCCTTTCATTATGGGTAGGCCAGAAATTGTGACCCCTAATTTCTGTAACTCAAAAAGGGCAAGAGCAAATGGGCTGTAAATTTCCACACCTATTCCTTGGCTGACTCTTCCTAAATGGTTAAAAAGAGAAAAAGCAAATGGCCTGTAAATTTCCACACCTATTCCTTGGCTGACCCTTCCTAAATGGTAGAACTATTAGCTTGATTCCTCTAGTTGTCAAGGAGTTACAAAGGTTAGTGTTAATGATTTTTGGCCCTCTCTAAGTTGAATACAAGTACATAACGTTAGCTAGAATAAAATGCAAAATATATCATTGTACTGAAATGTAAATGAAACAGAATCTGTGTTGTAATAAAACAATGCAAAAAAAAAAAAATAACAATAATAATAATATCCATGACAAAAAAGATTTGTAATGCAGAATCATACTAGAAAATAAATAACCTATAAAACTGTTCCGTTACCTTGGTTGTGCTCTGTTTCTTCCATCTCTATTTCCTCTATGGTGTCCCCGCGTTCCATCTCCAACAACAGACCATTCTCCACCGGTTTCCCTATCCGGCCGTTGGCTTCAATCATCCGCCCGTTCTTCTGTCCCAGCGCTAGCCCGTTGGCGCGATTCTTCCCTTTAGTTGGAATAACTTTGTTGAGGTGTTCTAGAATCTCGGGATCTATGGCCTCTCCTACCCTAAAAGAAAGAAAAATGGAATAGTTTTATAAACAATTCAGGAAGAACTTAGTCCACAGAATACCTATCTGTTTATCGATTGCCATAGAAGATTCTCCTTCCTTTTCCCTCTATCGTATTTTCCGTTTCCTCAGAGATACTTCTCTTCTTGATTTGATTTAATTCTCTTTTACTTTCTTCTTCTCCTTTTGATCTAATCCTTTGGGCCAGCCTTATGGGAGCTCTTTTGGGGAGCTCAGTGGTCTGGTTAAACTTCTCAAAAAAAAAAAAACAAAAAAAAAAAAAAAAAGTTATTGCCATATGCCTTGATCCCCAAAGGGGGGCCGCGAAGAAATCAAATACTGTACACACCTTTAATTTATCCATGTAATTTTGTTTCCAATGATCAACAATTTGAGGACCTACCAGTAGGGTACAGAAAACCTATACCAAATTTCCTACCTTAAGAAAACTTCGTCCATGGTCGTCTGTGAAGCTCCGTAACTTGATATTGCCAGGCTCTCTTTATTCTGCTCCAGCTGGGTGAAGAGCGGCTCAAAGTTGGCCACATTAGCGCTGGGCAGGACGTACGTTAGTTCTGCCCCCACGTTTTGGTCCAGCTCTGCGTCCGGGATGTGGGACAACACCACGTTTGTTAAGGACTCCACATCACAACCTTTCTCCTTCACTATGATTAAACGATACCCAGCACCTGAGGAAGAAAGGAATATAATGAATTGGTGATGTAAAAAAATGTACTTATCAAATGCAATAAGAAAAGTTTATAAGAAAAGTACTGTACTGTATTGATAAAATACATATGAAACACCACTTTGCTCACCATATTTGCGCTTGAGAAAGAGAGGTGATCCGCAGCACTGTACGACCCCGTTGGCCATAATAGCGATGCGGTCCCCCAACAGATCTGCCTCCTCCATGAAGTGTGTGGTGAGAAGCAGAGTACGCCCGGACCGCTCCTGCTGTAGAAGGTCCCATACCAGTCGCCGCGCTCCAGGGTCCATGCCGGAGGTTGGCTCGTCCAGGAACACCACACGACTACCACCACACAGGGCGATACCCACCGACAGTTTACGCTTCATCCCGCCTGATAGTGTCTTGGACTGTCAGGGGGAGAGGGAGGTTCATGTACCAAAGATGATACGTACGGGCATGATAATTTACTTTAATGGGATAATTTAATTTCTAATTTCACTCCCAAAACCAAACACCTCCCGATGAAATTAATGAAAACATGTGATTCTCCCGGGATTCGAACCTGGGTTACCACATACAGATCTTAAACACTCAAACCATTACACTATCAAGACACTTAAAGGTAAAGGTAAAGTAAAATCCAAGTCATGTAATAAAAATAATTATTATTATTATTACATGACTTGGATTTTATATCCATTTATCGAATATTGGATATCAATCTAATCATGTAATCAAACCCAACTGTTTTAAGTGAAAGGAAAGCACATATTATGGGGCACGTCATGTATAATAAAATATATATAAAATATATATAAAATATATATAAAATATATATATAAAATAAAGAAACAAAATTCATATGGTAAGTTATCCTAGTAATAAAAAACACTAGAGATCTAATAGAATGTGAGTGAATCAAAGTGTATCTTACCAAGGCATTAGTTTTATCCTCCAGTTTGAGTTTAGTCACCATACTGGTTACTTCCTCCGTCACCTTGTCCCCAGACATGCCTTTTAGCTGTACATGGAAATAAAACAGTATTATTCAGCAATTTCTTTAAAATCCTATAATACAAATATATACCATAACGTCACTAAAATCTTTTCTGCTCCTCTCTGGGAAGTAGTACAGTAGTTGAAATCTATTCAAGCTAACCTGGCAGAAATTGGCAATGCTGTCTTTCTATAGCCTATATTAGATAGAAGCGTGTAAAGTCAGTGAAAATAGGCTAGCCTAAACAGACCTCGGATGCGGAAAAAGCCTGAGCCGAACAGGCCAAGTGGGATATCTCTATTGGTCTAACTGGTAAGGTGTCTGCCTCACACCCAAGGGTCGAGAGTTCGTGCCCCCACCAGGGCTTGATATTTTTGTGAGGCTATTTCCGCATTTAACGAAGTTTAGGTGTGTTGGTAAAATTGTTCAGATGGTTGAGAGTAAGATCGGAGCTCCATAAATCCTCTTTCGGGTATGGTGTAAAAACCGATCCCCACCCTGAGCCGAACAGGCCAAGTGGGATATCTCTATTGGTCTAACTGGTAAGGTGTCTGCCTCACACCCAAGAGTCGAGAGTTCGTGCCCCCACCAGGGCTTGATATTTTCGTGAGGCTATTTCCGCATTTAATGAAGTTAAGGTGTGTTGGTAAAATTGTTCAGATGGTTGAGAGTAAGATCGGAGCTCCATAAATCCTCTTTCGGGTATGGTGTAAAAACCGATCCCCACAAGCGGCATCTCACAAGCAGCTTAGAAAGGCAGTATAGGAAGTATAGAAAGGCAGTGTTACCAATTTCTGCTAGGTTAGCTTGAATACCCTTTATTTCATTTGTATACTGGAGTGAGGTTACAGGACTATTACTGTAAACAACACAAGCCACCCTGACCTTGCTGAAGAATATGATATGTTCTGCCACGGTGAGGTCATCATAGAGAACGTCATGTTGGGGACACAGACCAAGGGACCGACGCACCTCGTTCATCTGGTGCACTATGTCGTACCCTCCAACCACAGCCGTACCAGAGCTCGGCGGAAATAAACCTTGGGGAGTACAGGAGAAAACAACATTAGGCTTAAAACTGATGACACAAAGCATATTAGAGAATAACTTAAAGGTGGTGGTGCATGGGTTGAGATAAACATGAAATAATAATCGCCAACCTGCACATAATTATCTTGCAAAATGCAATGGCACCAAAATAAATATTAACAATTCTATACTGGACCTGTGACATCATAGGAGTATAAGTCCACCATCCAGTCCAGGATGAGGATACTACTGTGACATTACCGGCACAAGGATTATAATGTTGGCTTTCAAGATGCTATTGGCTTTCAAAATGCAACATATCTAGGCCCTCGCTCGTTATAATTTATTATTTTGCTTAACCCGGGCGTTTCCGCACCCTCCTCAGCTCCCCGCCATGGAGTGGCTTCGGACACCCAGGCTTTATTGTGGTCGGCAGGGAGGGTTCTGTGGGGGCGCTCGGTTATGGCCTTGGCCTTCCTTGGGGCCTTGGGGCTGTTCGGCCAGGCAGCTTGGGGAACAACAACAACAGTGCAGGAAGACTCTTAAGAGTTTCCCCGGGCGACTGCGGGAAGACTCTTAAGATCCTGGGCCTAAAAAAATCCATTTAAAACACCCCCATTTTGTTTTTGTTTTTTTTGCCCCTGGGCCATGCCAAATATCACTACTCCACCTCCCCTCCTTCCCCACTTCCCTCCCCTCCTTCAGTTATCACCTATTTTCCCTGTTATACCCTTATTCTGTGGTCTATTTTCGTGCTAACATTAGCGAGATGGTAGCAGGGTGTTGTCATCACTGTTACCAAGCGTGGGAAAGAGCGAGAGAGAGACTATTGCGTAACAGTGTCTCTCCAGACAAAGGGAGGGGAGGAGGGGAGGGAGGTTGCCTCAGCCATACATTATATAACTCCCGGCCTGTATTGCCGATTTTGACCATCCAAACGCTGTTTCTACTTGTTTTATTGCTGTAACAGGTTAATACCTTTATAATCAACCTAAAATAGGCCCATATGGATAAGTATTAATGCTATTTATGGTAAAATAACGATGTTAGTGATGGGTACAGCTCAAATACGTGCGCACAGGCATGTGGTGTCTCATACCCCCCATGCGCACGTCTTAGGTTAAGCGTTGTTTCCACATAGTGATTTTGATAAGTTGTTTTGTCTTTTTACTGTGTTCGTCCAAGTTTTGGTTTGCTTATTTAGCAAGTTTTACATTATAATAACCAATGTAACTATATAAGTACCTTGACACATTGTACCCTTTTATTCTGGTTACGAGTAGTCGATTTAATGAACCATATCTAAGAATCAAAAGGGTATAAAATATGTAAATTAACCCTCTAACCCCTAAAATGTCTTCCTAAGCTTAATAAAATAACTTTATAATAGGCAGAATTAAAAAAAAGACAGGTGTCATAGTAGCTGAATAGGTTAAAACAAAATAATACAATGGATATTTAATAGTTTACCCGTAAGCATAGACATGGTGGTGGTCTTGCCGGCTCCATTGTGTCCCAGCAGCACCGTGATCTGTCCATCGTACATGTTGAGGTGCAGGCGGTTCACTGCTACCTTACGACCACGAGGGAAGATCTGAGAGTGGGGGAAACGGAAGAATCAGGTTGTATTGTTAATGTAGCTTTTAAAATTCATGCATATATAATCTATTGTAGAATGTAATCAAATATAAAATTTGCTTCCAGAGGAAAACCCCATAAGGAATGGCCATGGCAGATTCTGCCTCCAGGCTCCCAGACACACCCCCACCAACCATTTCACAGCACAATTTCCACTACATGGATTTAGACCATTAGCACTGCAGAAGCAGTCCCTCACCTCAAAAAGAACAGGATTAAGGGGAGATGGGTCATTTCTCTGGTCCCTCTTCTTCCTCATGTTTAGCTCCATTAGTTTTCAGATTTTAAGACCTTCGGCCTATTAGTTTGGCGATTTTAAGACCTTTCGTCCTATTCCTTTGTCAATATTAAGACTTTTTGTGTCATTTGGGTGTCAATTTATTCCTGGCGAGCGATAGCGACCTTGTAATTTAAGAGGAACTGGCCTTTGGGCAGGAAATTTTTCTACTGAAAAATGTACAAATTTATATTGAAGGAGGGTCTTGGCCGGGTGTTTTTATAAGCTTGATGGAGGTATACGAAGGAAACTAAGAAAAGAGTAAAAAGATACATAAATATGCATGGATAATAAGATAGTAGGTACTAGACTAGTGTGGTTACCTTAGTAAGTCCCTGGACCTGGACCCCAGCATACAGGCCCTTGGGGTCGTCCTCAAAGAAGTCCTCATCTTGGACGGGAGGACCGGCAAGGTCAGCCTCTGCTGTCACCATGGGACTGCCAACCCAGTACGATTTCTGAAGCAATACACAACATAATAATTATTATTAAACTATTAATTTATACTTACATTTTTAGTGATGCATTAGCAAAATGGGAAATTATATTATGATCTACTGCCATAGTTTATCATAAAAAAATGAAAGATTACTGTAATTGTAGATGTGCTGGAAAGTGTGAAAAGGAACAACTTGAGATGGTTCGGCCATATGGAACGTATGGAAAGCGAGAGATTGACTAAGAGGGTGTACGAGAGAGAGGTGGAAGGACAGAGAGGGAGAGGTGCACCGAGGGAGAGGTGGAAGGATGGAGTGAGGAAGTATATGAATGAAGGCGGTGCTGGTTGGGAGGAGGGGCATCGACTGACTGGGGACAGAGGTGCATGGGGGCGGTTCGTTCGTGGCCACCCCTTCGGGGATCACGGCGTCAAGCAAGGATAGATAGCTAGACAATACTTATTGAATTAATATTACTGTACATTCTCATGTTCTTTACACCAACCAACTTTACTTCTAAACTCAATTAATTAAATCAACAAATCCATGTGGCAGTCCGGGGATTCGAACCCAGGACGCTCACACCGAAAATCAGTGCACTTATGCACTACGCCACGAAGACAGTTATCAGACACTACTTCAGGAAAGCAAAAATAATTGTACAGTATTCAGCAACACTGCAAAGCTATTAACTAATATCATTCATAACATCAATTTCAAAAGGTGAAAGGATCATCCATATAAAATATAATCAATCAAATATAAAGCTTAAAAACGAACTCAAAAGTTACTGTTCAAATTAATATAAAAAATTAATTAAAATGAAAAATTATCGAAACGACAACACACTAAATAAAACCTATATATATGTGGAAAATGCATTTAAATCTATCGGAAATTAACCCCTCAGACCCGGAAGGGCTCTGAGGCATCCATAAAAAACACCCCCCGCGCAACCCGGTAGGGCTCTGAGGCTCCGGCAGCTTGAAAGCCTGTAAGCTTGGTGTGCCAGGCGTCCGTCCGACGCATGTAAACAACAGCCGGCTGGACCGACGCCGCGCATCTCCGACCACAAGAAGGAGAGGCGTCCTTGTTCGTGTGTGCCTGTATGTTATTGTTAAGTAGCGAAAAGTAGTGTAAAGTGGCTGATATTGCCACAAAGTTATCTCCACGGAAATCGTCATCACAACTGAACCAGTTGACTTAGAGAGCTCTACTCAACGCCATTCTACAGGTACGAAACACATCTACGCTTGAGGATGCGCGGGAATGCGGAAGCAGTCAAAATAACAAAGATACGGTAGCCTAGGCGTAGACGTTTTTCGGCCAAAACCCCCGGGTTTCGGGGAATATATATGGAATACATAGCCGGGGCTGGAGGGTTAAACTTTGAAACAACAAACTTTTACAGATTTATAATAGACTTACTGTAAATGGAAAATACCATGGCAGAGGTACTCCAAATTCCCCGGGCCAGACTCCTTCAATATACCAGGTGAGGAGAGCAAAGATGGCCGTATCCAACACCAACATGCCGAAGATGTGGCCCATGGTGAAGGGGTCGTCGGGGGACACACCCTTACCCAGGAGCCGCCACTGGACCCCCGACCCTACGCCCTCAAACATGGACGTGAGCTGACACCCCAGACTCATGGCGATGTTCGGGAGGAGGCACAGGAAGATTTTGTTACGCTGGGTGAGGGATGAGTACCGGGGACGCAGGATCATGTAGGGCACGTAGGTGAAGAACCACACCAGACCCGTCACAGCTGCGGCACTGTTGGCTGGGGGAGGTACGGATATACAGCATAGGCAAGGTCCGAAAGACAGCGACTAAAGTAACTCTCTGAACATTTGTATGATTATATTTTTTTCACCAACCAACTTCACTTCTAAACTCAATTAATGAAATCAACAAATACATGTGGCACTCCAAGCACTCGAACCTAGGATACTTACACCGAAATTCCGTGCACTTATGCATTACGCTATCAAGATAAAAACTAATCATCTAATGCCATTGTAACTAACATTTAGAGAATACTGTTATGAAGAAACAGTAGGTAAAACAAAATAACGCCAAGTAACTTACCTGTAGAGAACAGCGTTGACAGGAAGAAGCAGAAAACGATGGCACATGTGGTGTAGAGGAGGAGGAACACCAACACTAACGACGGGTCCGACTCACTCAACACTGCCAAGCTCCCCGATCCATGCCTGGTACAAACACATCAATAATTATAATGTAAAACTTGCAAAATTATACTGTAAAACTTGCAAAATAAACAAACCAAAACTTGTACAAACACAGTAAAACAAACAAACTAAACCAGGAACTGCACAATATAAAGACAAAAGAACATATCAAAATCGCTATGTGGAAATAACGCATTCAAAACAATATTATGAAATTAAAAAACACAAAGCACAACACTATTGGAGGAAGAGCCATTTATCAATAACGTTACTCAGATAGCTTCTTCAGGTCATTAGCCAAACATAGTCAATAAAGTCCTCCTCCTAAAATGGTGTTTCTTTTCATACTGTCAACTTTTTAAGTTAATCTTCTCATGTCAATAATATTTTAAAATAAATATATAGTAAGAATAAGTTTATATAAGAAAACATATACAGTATAATAATACTAAGATCTTTGTCTATTCAATATAAAGCATATGTGCATTTGTCGGTACAATTAAACAATCAATTAACCCATTCCGTGCCTGTGACGTCCATTTTATTATATTCTGATTACAATTAGATGATTATATTCAGCTTAGGAAGGATCTTTTAGCTGCCACAGATCCTTCCCATGCTGAATAAAATGGTCTAATAATTTCATATATTTTATTTATTTGTAAGTTAATTGGTGGGTTGGTGATTATATGAATGAATAAGTGCCAGAATATTATGAATAGGACGTCACCGGTACTGAATGGGTTAATCACTAATAGAAAACCTACCAGTGTGTACATAGTAGTAATGTGATGAGTGCTGTTGATGTAGCGAGGAACATGAAGGACTTAATGAACCAAGCCGACCAGTGGAGCCAGTTCTGGAGACCCATCATCTTCATAGACTCCTGGAACAATAATATTATTGATAATACCGGTAAGAACAATAATAAGTTAATGGAAGAAGTTCAGAGAGATGCTGCCATTACTGACCATGAAAGGGCTCTCTCTACGACTAAAAGAGAGGTTATATAGCACTCGTGTTGGAAGTGTAATGGTGTATGCTAGCGAAACCTAGCCAGTCAAGACGAAAGGTATAAATAGGATGGACCGAAATGAAATGAGGCTGGTGAGATGGATATGTCGGTCTGCTATGAGAAACAGAACCTCCAGTGTGGCACTCTGAGGGCGCTTAGGCATTGAGAGTATTAGTGCATAGGAGTAGGCTTAGATGATATGGACATGTGGAAAGGATGGATGAGAATAATTGGGTTAAGAATAGCAAGTCTATGAACATGGAGGGAGTCGCAACTAACAAGGAGAGGTAGAACAAGAAAGATGTGGGATCAGGTGGTACACACTGATCTCACAGCCAAAGGATTGCCCAAATACCGGGCTGCCTGGAATGCCGCCCTTAAGTAAACAAAGAGACTAACCTACTCACATGTAGATCATAGTCTTTAATGTATGTATGAATAACAACATATATCACTATAAAATCTTTGTAGCAGCTGAATAATTAAGATGTGGACATGGCAATTTACCATCAGCTGGAAACAAACATACAGTACTAACCTTGAGCTTCTTCTCCTTCTCATAGACGACACTCTTGACAATATTGATGGCTGGATAGATGTAAGATACAAGAAGAACGAAGGGTAGCCATGCCTGTAGCGCCACCAGGTATTTGTCGTCTATAAAGGGAGGGTAAGGAACTCTCTGCATCTTCACACTGTATTGGGCTGCCAGGGGAGAGAGAGGGGGTTAACACTATCTGGTGCAATGTCCTAGAGGATGCAACACAGCACATGTAAAATGCATGCATGTGTACAGTATATACCGTATATATCTCATTAATTTCATTAGGAGTTATTGGTATTAAGAACGTTATTAGTTAACATATACAGTATATATGTACTGTATATGCATGTTTATAACCAGACGTTGCCTCCTGACGTTGGTTCATTCATTGGTCTTCTCTCGTGTTGATTATTGCAATGCCCTGTTGGTGGGTCTTCCAAATTATATTTTAAAGAAAGTTCAGTCTGTTCTTAACAGGGCCGCAAGACTAATTTTTGGTGTTCCACCTAGAACTGCTACTACCGGTACATCTCTTCACATAGAACTGCACTGGCTGCCAGTAAGAGCAAGAATAGAATTTAAGTTGTGTTTAGTGACTTTTAAGGTTCTCAAATTTGGTGAGCCTAGGTACCTTGCGGAGCTGCTCAGGCGTCCACCGGCACACCATGGTGTAGTTGTGCGTCATGACAATGACCCTTTTCGTCTTGATGAACCAAGGGCTTTCCAGCAGTCTTCTTTCTTTGAGAGGTCATTCTCCTACATGGCTCCGAGATTGTATAACAGGTTTCCGCTGTCCATGAGACAACTGAGTTCTGTTGAATGCTTCAAGAGACAACTTAAGATTTTTCTCTTTGAGAGAAGCTATGATCTTGAGAGAGGTGTCATGACAGATGGCTATAGAGTTTAGGCTATTTTGCCACTGCTAGTGATTGTTAAATGTGTGTTGTATATAAGCTTTCTTTTGATGCATTGATTTTGTTCTTTTTTCTTTCGCTTTCCGAGCGCTAATGAATTCTTCGGAAAAATTGGCGCTTATGAGAAATAAGTAACATGCTTATTATTATTATTATTATTATGTGTGTGTATTGGAGGGGAGGGGGGAATATGTGGATGGTTTGATGGATATAGATGGGTATATACTGTAGATCAATAGATAGAGATAGAAGTAAAAGACTCACTTCTAGGGTTTACACCGGTGAAGTACTCTGCCACAGCCATATCCACAGCATACTGGATGGCCAAGAACCCTTCATCATAATAACCTGAAAACAATACAAAATAAACACCATTTTCTATTGTCATGTACATATGAACACCAGTTTTTCATATCAACAGATTCAATAATGCTCAAATTACTTAACTATTCAAAGTTTCTAAAGTTTATTATATATATTTACAAAGTTTCAGTGGCTTCTTAAATATTTCAGCAGAAGTTACCTGCTTTAGTAATCATAAGCCAACACAAGGAAAATACTGCTAAACATATCCTACTTCACAAGGTATAGAAAACAAGGATTACTTGGCTTGCTAACCATGAAACACTTCCACTTTATCTGAAGGGAAAGGTGTATGCTTCATGTTTTAGAAGTGGAATGACCTACGCTTCAGATGATGATGATAATGCAATTTTTAACGTTGTGCACTCCCTTGATTGACAGGGCTACGGGGTGTCCTTGTTACAGGGACTCAACTGGACATTTGCGAAGAATTGCTAGATCGAGCTGCCTAAACTCTTGCAGTCTACCAATGGCACGGTGTGGGAACTAACTGCAGACCCTTCCGTCAGTACAGGTCTCCCTCACTATCCAATGCCCAATTTACAATATTATTATAGGTTTTTAGGCGTTTGGGTTTGGGTTTTAGCTGGTCCGAGAACGCATCCCCATTTACCCCATTAACCTTAGAGTTTGCTATACGATTTTTCCTTTTAATATCTGGTTTTTAGGAATGTAACCCAATCGTAAATCGAGGGAGACCTGTAGTAAGACTCGCTACCGACCATGCCGCGGCCCGTACATTAGTAAATCAAAATTCTAGACATAAACAATGTAACCTTCATACTAACCTGGTCTTCCACCATTATTCCTCTCCCTGGATCTTGGTCCGGGCACTTGGAAGAGTGGGTAGGATACCTCTGTGTACCACTGTGGGGGCGGCAGGAACGGGTTACGCTTCTTACCCGCACGTTGGGAACCCTTCAGCCGAATCTTGTACTGTGTGGGGGGGGAAACATACATAAGATTTTAGTCAATTGGCCACTTGCGAGTTTCAGGCTATAAGGAAGTTGGAGCTGTAGACATCGATGGTAAATAGAAATGCAATGATTATGCAAATTTCTAATGGTTGAAGAGTATGTTTAATTAAGCTTTATCAGTGGTGGATCCAAGCCCCCCCCCCCCCCCCCCCCCTTAGTGGCCAAAATTGCGCCCTTACATCTGATATATACTGTATTTTATCTGAAATACAATACATATAAAGTTATGCCACCCCTGATGTATATACATCATCCCCCCCCCTTAAGCCTGAGCTGGATCCGCTCCTGAGCTTTATGTATTTATATATGTACTACAACCGTATTTTAACTGCTGAATATCCATTATCTACAGCTCCAACTTCTTTATAGCCTGAAACTCGCAAGTCGTCAATTTAGTGAGGATGTTTCATAATCCAAGGGTTTAAAACTAATATAAGAAACTCCCTTACACCCTCAAGACCCCCCTTCAAAATAAATGTGTAAACTTTTCGGGAGAAAAATGTCCCGGCCTAAAGCCGATTCCTCACAATTTGCAGCGAGCGGATAAAATGAACATCTAAATGGCACACAAGGACTTAAAATTGACTACGAAATTGGGTGAAAGGTCTTAAAATTGGCAAACTACATGGGCCCAACGTCTTAAACTCTCAAAAGTAATTTGTGCTAAACACGAAACAGAAGGGGGTCCAGAGGCTGTATTTATGTACTAAAAACTATCAATTAAAAAATAGGATAGCAACATTCTAATTCTCCATGCATTTGAAACCGAACCTATTATGGATCAACGTCTTTAAAATTTATGCATGTATAAAAAGGCTCTGTCTTGAGTCGGCCACCACCCCAAAAAAAAATATATATATATAAATAAATAAATCACTAAAATAAAATAGGAAAAGTGGGGATTTGGCCTGAGTATAAAGATAGATAGATAAAAAGTCAAGGGAATTGTAAACTCACGGATAGTTGGAGAGGCAGTTCATCATCTATTGGGAAGTCGTTAGTAAAGACCACACCTCCCAGGATGTCCTCCACTGTGTCCGCCGACTCCTCCTTGGATAACGTGGTCAGCCGATCCACTAGTTCCTCTTCTGTCTCAAACCCGTAACCTGTAACAAAAATACAGTGAAATATCAGTTTTAGTGTCTGTTTACCCACAATTATAGTAAGAGATGTATATAATAATCTAATTTATTTTCACTCCCAACACCAAACACTTCCCAATTAAATTAATGAAAGCATGTGATCCTCCCGAGATTTGAACCTGGGGTACCACATACTGTACAGATCATAAACACTCTAAGCATTACACCATTAAGACAGTTAAAGGTTTAGTACATGACTACAATTTTATATCCATTTATTGAATACTGGATATCAATCTAATCATGTACTCAAACCCAACTGCACACTGACTAGCCTAATGCTTAATCCCAATATAATCCTAATAATAATCCCAAACTTTTATATCATCTTTATCATTATTATAATGTAAGCTACCAAAGCCTCCCAACAGGGTGCAGAAACAACAGTAAAGATTGAATCCACACAAAATACCCGAAGGCACTGGAGAAAAGCAACGGAAACTAAGACACGTATTCTCCATTATCGCTTACCAATGTCATTGACATAGAGTCTGTCGGCTACGATGGTCATGAGCTTGCGGACGGCAGTGGTGTTGGGGGAGTACGCCAGGGGCCACATACTCGCACCTGAAACATTGAGGATTCATAAATAGGTGTCTCACTCGAACTAAGGACACATTGACTAATGTAAATATATTAACGTATGGAACCTATTGAGAACTGATATATAGGTTTCACACTCCATCTAAGGACAAAAATACTGAATTTAATAATGTATGGAACCTATTGAAAATCTTTAAATAAGTATTCCACTCGATCTAAGGACAAAAAGACTAAATGAAAATGTAAAACTTGCAAAATAAACAAACCAAAACAGGGATGACACAATATAAAGGCAAAACAAAATTATAAAAATCGCTATGAGGAAATAACGCTTTAATAAATAACATTTTGAAATAAAAGAACACAAAACTACCAAATAGGGTGTACATCACTACATGAGTTAATCTGTTTCTCAACCAAACTAATCGCACACATAACAACGCACTATCGCCATGTTCAAGGAATTAAAGGTAGCGCCAACGAACTTGACAAACATTTAAATCCCTGACCTCTTTGTAACTCAAAAGGGACTAGAGTAAACTGGCTATAAATATCCACACCTATTTTCGGGTGGACTCTTCCCAAATGATAGAAACGTCAGCCTGATTGCTTTAATCAATTTTGAGTTATAAGAAGTTAAGGAGTCAAGATTATTGTAAAGTTCGCTGGCGCTACCTATAGTAAAAACAAGTAAGGAGACTCACCAAAAAAAAAATCTGTAATGTCCCCTAAGAATCTTTTCCTTCTGTGCTTTGATAATCTGTTCTTGTAGTTTGGTGGTGGTGGTAGCGAGAGGGGACGGGGCTGAGGCAGGGGGTCAGGGGGGCCATGTGCGACCCCTGTAGGACCCCCCGCCGCCCATCTCCGGCGCCGGCTGTTGGTGTTGTCATCGCCCAGGATCTCATCGGCAATGGAATTGAAAAGGTCGCCCCCGATATCTGGTCTGTTTGGGAGATTTGGAAATATAATAAAAGATTAAACTTGCATTGGGTCTGTATGGATATACTATAACTCTGTTTCATTTCATCTGACGGTAAATTGAATCCCTTAGCAGCAAATTTATCGATACTTAATGGACAAAAATATTGACACCTGGATGGGGGTAAACGTCTTCAAACAGTAGGCTGAAAGGGGCCGAATGGATACAAGCAAAAGAGAGAGGGACAGAAAGAGAAAACAAAGCGAGGTGGGCCCCCTTAACAAACAAGACAAAAGTGTTCACAGTTTGGCTTATTTTGCTAAAAAATCTAAAATGATTGTTGACATCTTTTAAGATGTATGTGTATATATATATGTATATACTCAGGCACATACCCCATAGCTCGGGGTGGCCGACTCGAGACAGAGACAAGAGAGTGCGCTATATTTCGTATGTATTATTTCACGGTGTCAAACTACAGTAAGGCAATTTTGTTAGAAGACTTGAATGAATATGAGAAGGAATACAATACAATTAGAATGGGATTGTATTGTTTTGGTTATGTTATCACTTCTGAAGACATAAATTGAACTATCTATCTATCTATATACTCAGGCCCAATCCCCACTTTTCCTTTTTTTTTTTTTTTTTTGAGTCCGCCACCCCTCCCCCCCAAAAATAAAATAAAAAATAAAATAAAATAAAATAAAATAAAATAAAATAAAAATAAATTGAACTATAAACCATTTTATTTTACATATAAACTATAAAGACTAAAAATAATGGACTCCGCTTTAATTTTCTTCTATACTTAGGTCAAAATAAAAAGGGGAGACTCACGTAAGCAGCTTAGGCAGTTCCGAGACAGAGAAGGGTTTATAGTGTGTGGGGTCTGGGAACTCAGCATAAGGGGCCAAGTCTCTGATCACCACCAACAACACACAGAATACCACCGGTACCACCACCTCCAACACTGACTGGATCTGTTTAAGGAGAGGTTATTAGTTTGTTCCCTAGAAACCCCCCCCCCCCTACAATTACTAGACAAAGAAATACCCCAAAGAACCCTCTTTGATTACTAGATAAACCCCAAACACCCCGTTCAATTACTTGACTTAAATACTCCATCCAAAGATCCCCCTTCGATTACTAGAAAAAATAATACCCCAAAGACCCCCTTTCGATTACTAGACAAAGAAATACCCCAAAGACCCCACTTCGATTACTAGACAAAGAAATACCCCAAAGACCCCCCTTCGATTACTAGACAAAGAAATACCCCAAAGACCCCCCTTCGATTACTAGACAAAGAAATACCCCAAAAGACCCCCTTCAATTACTAGACAAAGAAATACCCCAAAAGACCCCCTTCGATTACTAGACAAAGAAATACCCCAAAAGACCCCCTTCGATTACTAGACAAAGAAATACCCCAAAAGACCCCCTTCGATTACTAGACAAAGAAATACCCCAAAAGACACCCTTCGATTACTAGACAAAGAAATACCCCAAAAGACCCCCTTCGATTACTAGACAAAGAAATACCCCAATGACCCCCCTCAATATACTCCAAAGACCCCCCTCGATTACTAGACAAAGAAATACCACAAGACCCCCCTTCGATTACTAAACAAAGAAATACCCCAAAGACCCCCCTTCGATTACTAAACAAAGAAATATCCCAAAGACCCCCTTCGATTACTAAACAAAGAAATACCCCACAGACCCCCCTTCGATTACTAGACATAGAAATACCCCAAAGACCCCCTTCGATTACTAGACAAAGAAATACCCCAAAGACCCCTTTCGATTAATAGACAAAGAAATACCCCAAAGACCCCCCTTCGATTACTAGACATAGAAATACCCCAAAAGACCCCCTTCGATTACTAGACAAAGAAATACCTCAAAGACCCCCTTCGATTACTAGACAAAGAAATACCTCAAAGACCCCCTTTGATTACTAGACAAAGAAATACCCCAAAGACCCCCTTCGATTACTAGACAAAGAAATACCTCAAAGACCCCCTTTGATTACTAGACAAAGAAATACCCCAAAGACCCCTTTCGATTACTAGACAAAGAAATACCTCAAAGATCCCCTTCGATTACTAGACAAAGAAATACCCCAAAGACCCCCATCGATTACTACACAAAGAAATACCCCAAAGCCCCCCTTCGATTACTAGACAAAGAAATACCCCAAAGCCCCTCCTTCGATTACTACACAAAGAAATACCTCAAAGACCCCCTTCGATTACTACACAAAGAAATACCTCAAAGACCCCCTTCGATTACTACACAAAGAAATACCTCAAAGACCCCCTTCGATTACTACACAAAGAAATACCTCAAAGACCCCCTTCGATTACTACACAAAGAAATACCTCAAAGACCCCCTTCGATTACTACACAAAGAAATACCTCAAAGACCCCCTTCGATTACTACACAAAGAAATACCTCAAAGACCCCCTTCGATTACTACACAAAGAAATACCTCAAAGACCCCCTTCGATTACTAAACAAAGAAATACGGTACCCCAAAGACCCTCCTTCGATTACAAGACACTAATGTGAAAGAAATGCAATCATAGAAAATGGATAGGCCAGCTTCCTTCAAAAATATAAATAAAACAGTAGAGTATGTGGTCTAGGAACTCAGCATAAGGAGTCAGGTTTATTATCACCACCAGTAACATATATAACACCAACGGTACACTCGGATGCTATAGTCTCTAGCCCGCTCATAAATATTCGTGGACCTCACCATTTAACCCTTTAAGCACCATGACGCCTGTTTACCTTTGGTTCTGGCTAAAATTACATGATTTTTTTTATGAAGGACTTATGCTACTAAGATGCTTGTCTGATAATGTACTTACCCATTTGAGTCGTATAGGTAAATTGTAAACTAAAGAAAATCGTCTTATGGTAACCAGCATATGATGAATGTTACGTAATGGTGGTGAAGGGGTTAAAATGTCAAAACTAATGGGACTAAACATGAGGGGGAAGGGGGTCCAGAAAAGGCAACTACTGTACCTCCACTATACCTCCCCTTTAATAGCTCAAAACAACGTACCTTTCTGCGTCTCTGTAACGTCCAGTTCTTCCAGAGGAGCAGCCAGAATTTCCGTAGGTCACTCACCCCTCCTCCCATACTCTTCTTCCCTACCCAACCCTGCAACACAAAGAAAAATGGTGATAATGGTGATTCATGATGATGATGATGCGAATTTTACCACCATGCACTCCCTGTTCAAGAGCTGAGCTAGGGTGGGTGCGTAAATTGTACGTACAACACAATAGGTTATATTAGGAGACAGGGCCGTTCTTTTAACCCTTTGAGTACCAGCGACGCGTTATATTTTATGCTAGCTTTATTTAGATGATATTATGCAACTTAGGAAGGATCTGTGGTAGTTATAAGAGTTGGTTGAGATAATTTGAAGCTTAATTATTGCTAGAGGTCCTTCCTAAGCTGAAAAAAATCGTCTAATAGTTGCCAGAATATGATGACAATGACGTCCCTGCTACTGAACGAGTTAAACATCGTAAACACTTTCCCTATGACCTTTCCCGACCCAGATTGACCCTTATCGTTTATCTGTATAAGGGTCAATCTGGGTCGGGAAATGTCGTAGAGAAAGCTTTTACAATGTTTAAAGGAATGGCCCTTGGATACACACTATTTCTCCAATACTCCTCTCTCCCACTCAAACCTGCACCACAACATAGCTTATTGAGACATTGACAAACTTTAGTCAGTACAGTGTAGAGCGACAAAGATTAAACAAAATAAAAATTCACTTAGGAAAAAAAAAAATGCGAGGTCAATTAATTGAATGCTTCAAGATATCAAAGGGCTGAAACAAAATTGATGTAAATTCACTGTTCAAAATCAATAATAGTTCATCAACTCGGGGAAATGAAATGACATCAAAAACAGGAGGGTGAATCTCGATTTCACAAAGCACTTCTTCACCTACAATGTGGCCAACGAGTGAAATAAATTACCAAAGAAATGTGTACAATTTAATACAATAATTGACATTCAATAGGAGGCAAGACATTCATTTCGAGGAGGTTGGAGAAATATAGGTTAATTTAAAAGTTAGGTTTAGTATCAGTAGTATATAATACTTCTCAACTTCGTTCTGTACTACGAATTTCTCAGTAGAAGTTTTCCCTTCTGCCGGGGGCCTTGTTCCCTCAACTAAATTTCAAGCCGACCCAAGGTAGGACGGAATGGTGGGTGGGGAGAGAGCCTTCTGGTTTGCTGTATTTACCTTTCACTTTGTAACAAATCCTGGACTGCCTAGTAAGGACCGCAAAGTCTGTGCAGTCTGTGTATCTATGAAACTATGTGATTTATACCAAGGAGATCTTATGAGGTTTCACCCCATTAATTTGGCGACAATAGGACTATATACTGTAGGTATAGCCTTCTGGTAGTAATAAACCAATCTACTATAAGTACAAAAAGGTAAATGACAATCTGAATAGGCCTACAGTATATACTTCATTATTTATAGAACTTTATTTACATCCTCATTGTTTTAAGAGTGTAGGGTATACAGTATATACGCCCCTCCTTCCACACCGACCCCTAGGATGCACACGCCCCTCCTCCGCCACCCACCCCTAGGATACACAGCCCCTCCTTCGCCACCCACCCCTAGGATACACACGCCCCTCCTCCGCCACCCACCCCTAGGATACACAGCCCCTCCTCCGCCACCCACCCCTAGGATACATACGCCCTTCCTACCATCCACCCATCCCTGTCACGGAACACATGGGCTATATTAGGATACATTACATATTCAGTCAATGGTTGGTGCACGGATATATCACCAGACCTCTTTTATAACCAGACTCATAGACCAGAACCAGACCCCCTTCAAGCTAAATTTGTACATTTTTTGATAGAGGAATGTCCCGGCCGATTTTTCCTAGGTAACAGGCTATCGTTTGACACCTATAATATGTATTTTATTAATTTCACCCCAACACAAAACACCTCCAAATGAAATTAATGAAGAGATCGGCCAACCTCCACCATTTTGGTGCCACTGGAGAATATTTTCTCTCTTTACCCTCAAATGTCTCTATACCCATAATAAACACTCGGGAATACTGGTACAGGATATATAGTTTGGTCTTTAGTTATACCAATATAGCCTATGCTTATAAGAAACCCCTAATATACCCATACTAATCTGATAATATACCCATAATAAACACTCGGGAATATTGGTACAGGATAGTTAGTTTGGTTTTCGGGCATAAATTCCACATGATTACAAATAGAATAATACCCCGTTGTTTGAATATTGAGGCCCCCAAACGGCGTCCATAGAAAAGGATGACCACTCTCTCTTACTGTTTGTTACTAACCCATCTGTCCTCTACTGTTACTAACCCATCTGTCCCCTACTAACTTCCTAATCCTGCCACGGGCATTAGTTCCAGGGCAGTAGTTCCCTTTCCAATATTCCCATACCCACTCTAAACCACTGTTTGGACACTTGATCCTCAGTGTTTTGGAGGACAAGCATCCTAGAGGGGTCACTAGAACTGTTGTTGCTTGATTTCCTTTGTACTCCTTTGTACTGGCATTACCAAATCCATGGTTACTATTTTGTGGACGTGGCAAACTTTTTAAAAAATTATAAATGTTTTGATAAAAAAAGGGCCCGACCGAAGTCCGATTAAAAAGGTGAACCATCTTAAAATCACCAACCCATAGAGCGAAACTCAAATACTACTCTACTAAATCACCAACCCATAGAGCGAAACTCAAATACTACTCTACTAAATCACCAACCCATAGAGCGAAACTCAAATACTACTCTACTAAAAACAATCACCAACCCATAGAGCGAAACTCAAATACTACTCTACTAAAAACAATCACCAACCCATAGAGCGAAACTCAAATACTACTCTACTAAAAACAATCACCAACCCATAGAGCGAAACTCAAATACTACTCTACTAAAAACAATCCATAAATCACCAACCCATAGAGCGAAACTCAAATACTACTCTACTAAAAACAATCCACAAATTTGTGTTTACGTTTCATATTATTTACCGACAATAGTCTAAAGTGATTCATTAACCCATTCAATACCAGGGACGGCCTTTTTATCATATTCTGGTAACTATTTGACGATTTTATTCAGCTTAGGAAGGACCTCTAGCAATAATAAGGCTTCTATATATCTCAACCAACTCATTTAACTACGGTACCATAGATTTTTCTCAAAGCGGCATAAATTAATATCGTCAAAATATAGCCAGAATAAAATATAGCACACGTCGCTGGTACTCAAAGGGTTAATTTGAATAGCTAAGAGGTTTAATATTATGAATTATATATATATATATATATATATATATATATATATGTATACATATATATATATATATATATATATATATATATATATATATATATATATATATATATATATATATACCGGTATATATACTGTGTATGTATATATATATATATATATATATATATATATATATATATATATATATATATATATATATATATATATATATATATATATAATGTGTATAACAAAACGGGTAAACTGTGCCGAACACTAAATTTACCCTTCCCTTACCCATTAACCCCTTCAGACATATATGACGCAGAGGTTGCCAGATTAGCAATAAGAAATAGAGTTCTCTCACTCTTATAATTACCTCTCCAAAATTAGTTTTCTGCCCACATCTAACTCAAAGACAACTGCAGAGGTTGAAGTAACTAAAATAAAGGTTTGTAAAAAAACCTGATGGTAATAAAGGCTTTAAAGTATCCCTAATAGGCTCAAAATTGCGTCATATGTCGGAGAGGGTTAACTATTGAGAGCGTAGACACAGACCCACCTAACCTTTAGATTTAGAAGATGGATGGTCAAAACTCTATGGACTCTGCACATCACATTTCACTACTACTGCTAAAGAATCACATTGAAACTACCTACAGTTATTTATAATTCTTACATAATTTTAATACCATATCTTGCGAAAATATAACCATATATACACACACAAAACGATTATCACACACATACATACACTCACACACACACTCTCTCTCTCTCTCACACACACACACACACACACACACTCACTATCACTCTCTCGTTCTCTCTCTCTCTCTCTCACACACACACACACACACACACACACACACACACCAAAATACCACAACTTACCTTACTCACACCCCCAGCAGGTAGAACCATCTTGATCACTGATTGGCCAACCCTTCACTATTAACAAGTCAGGATAACCAATGAGAAGGCAGGTACACTCATCCACTGGGTTCTGATTGGCTTAAGAGGGAATATTGGTAATCCGTGGCAGCCAATAAGAAGGCAAGATATCACTCCAGCCAGGTTCAGATTGGCTTATACAAAAACACTTGGAATTAGTTACAGCCAATGAAAATACAAGAACTCACTCCAGCCAGGTTCTGATTGGCTTATGCGAAAACACTTAAAATTCGTTGCAGCCAATGAAAAGGCAAGGATTAACTATCACCAGGTTCTGATTGGCTTATGCGAAAAACACTTAGAATTCGTTGCAGCCAATGCCAAGGCAAGGATTCACTTCCGCCAGGTTCTGATTGGCTTACGATTCCACACTGGGAAGCTGATATAGCCAATGAGAAGGCAGTCACTCACTTCCACCTTGGTTCTGATTGGTTTACGATAGCACAATAGGAAGCAGGGGTAACCAATAAGATGGTATAATAACTTTCACTCGGTTCTGATTGGCTGACGGGCGAACTGTCCCTCCACATAATGCACTCCTTGCCAATCACTTGGAAAATATCCTCACTGTTAAAATTACACTATAATTAAATATCAGAGGGTTTTCATTATCATATTTGTTCAAAAGCTGTACCCAACTAACACTCCGGCTATAATATAGGTAACTTTAGAAAATAGAATAACAATGGAAAGAGAATGTACACAATCAAATGTGGAACGTAAAGACAGGAATGATGGTGAGGGAAAATGTATGGCAATGGTGAAGACACGAAGGGAATAATAATAAAAATCAATAAATATTTACCGTATAATATATATATATATAATTAAATATGAGAATAAATAAATCAACAGTACACAAAGGTACCAATAAATCGACCCCCCCCCTCCCCCCCCTATCTTTTTCTCCAATCGCCAATACAAATACCAATCAAAAGACACACCATCAAAGAAAGTCATCAATAGATAGTACACACACACACACACACACATACTATTGTGTACACAGGGACAGGGTCTCTAGGCAACCACATAAACAACTTACTAAACATCCACTATTATACAGTATATACTACATACCCACACACATATATATATACCATATACCCATGGTGCT